>JAACNH010000040.1:183864-271611 GCA_019447015.1 Hymenochirus boettgeri | reverse complement strand
ATTAGCTACTCTCCCTCAGTGTATGCATTGTACAAGGGAACAGTTTGACCCAACTACATTTATTCTACACCACATTAGCTACTCTCCCTCAGTGTATGCATTGTACAAGGGAACAGTTTGGCCCAACTACATTTATCCTACACCACATTAGCTACTCTGCCTCAGTGTATGCATTGTACAAGGGAACAGTGGGTAATGGGGTACCATTTCTTTAAAGCAGCACCATTGAGTGGAAGATATTACATCACCCCCTTTGTATATTTAACAGCATTGTGTAAGGTGTGTTTAACAGTGGGTATGATGTATTTTGCATTGATTGTGGTGTTTTATACAGTGGGTATGGTGTGTTTTACAGTGGGTACAGCACAGTGTATTTTACAGTGGATATGGTGTATTTTACAGTGGGTAAGGTGTATTTTACAGTGGGTAGGGTGTTTTTTTTACAGTGAGTACAGTGTATTATACAGTGAATGTGGTGTATTTTACAGTGGGTATGGTGTATTTTACAGTAGGTACAATGTATTTTATAGTGGTTATGGTATATTCTACAGCTGGTATGGTGTATTTTACAGTAGGTACTGTGTATTTTACAGTAGGTACAGTGTATTTTACAGGGGGTATGGTGTAATTTACAGTAGGTACAATGTATTTTACAGGGGGTATGGTGTAATTTACAGTAGGTACAATGTATTTTACAGGGGGTATGGTGTAGTGTAATTTACAGTAGGTACAATGTATTTTACAGGGGGTATGGTGTAATTTACAGTAGGTACAATGTATTTTATAGTGGTTATGGTATATTCTACAGCTGGTATGGTGTATTTTACAGTAGGTACAATGTATTTTACAGTGGGTATGGTGTATTTTACAGTAGGTACAATGTATCCAACATTAGCTACTCTCCCTCAGTGTATACTTTCAGGGAAAAAACCAGTTTGACCCAACTACATTTATCCTACACCACATTAGCCCCCTTACTCTCCCTCAGTGATCCATTGTACAAGGGAACAGTTTGAACCCCACTACATTTATCCGACCAACCCACATTAGCTACCCCCTCAGTTGTAATACCTTTTACCAGGGAAACCGTTTGACCCACTACATTTATGTCCTACACCACATTAGCTAACTCTCTCTCCCTCATGTATAGCATTGTACAAGGGAACGAGTTTTGCCAAACGCTAAATTTATCCTACACCCATTAGCTACCTCCCTATTGTGTATATCATTGGTGAACATAGGGAATTTGGCCCAAATACATTTATCCTACCACCACATTGCTACTCTCCCCTAGGTAATATCATTGTACAGCGGAACAGTTTGGCCCAATCTCTTTATCCTATCACCACATTGCTTACTACTACCCTCAGTTATGGCAATGTACAAGGGAATCAGTTTTGGGCCCACTACATTTAAACACATTAGCATTCTCCCTCAGTGGTAATGCTTGTACGAGAGGGAACAGTTTGACCCAACTACATTTATCCATACACCACATACTACTCCCTCAAGTGATGCATTGACAAGGGAACGTTTGACCAACTACATTTATCCGATCCACACCACATTAGCTACTCTCCCCCAGTGTAATGCATTGTACAAGGAAACGTTTTGGCCCAACTACATTATCCTCACCACATTAGCTACTCGTCCTCTCCTCAGTGTACATGTCAGGACAGTTTTGCCCAACTACAATTTAACACTTAGCGTATCTCCCCGGTATCATTTACAAGGGAACCTTTGGACCCAACACATTTACCTACACCACATTGAGCTACTCTCCCTCAGTGTATGCATATGTACAAGGGAACTTTGCCAACTACATTTAAACAACATTAGCTATCTCCCCCTCGGTGTATACATTGTCAAGGGAACACAGTTTGCCCAACTACATTATCCTACACCACATTAGCTACTCTCCCTCATGTATATGCATTGTACAAGGGAACAGTTTTGGCCCAACTACATTTATCCTACACCACATTAGCTACTCTCCCCCCCTCAGTGTATACATGTACAGGGAACAGTTTGCCCAACTACATTTATCCTACACCACATTAGCTACTCCCTCCCTAGTGTATGCATTGTACAAGAGGGAACAGTTTGGACCCAACTACATTACACAACATTAGCTACTTCCCCTCAGTGTATCATTGTACAAGGGAACAGTTTGGCCCAACTACATTATACACATTAGCTACTCTCCCTCAGTGTATAATGTGTACAAGGGAACAGTTTGACCCAACTACATTTATCCTACACCAATTAGCTACTCCTCGCTAGTATGCATTGTACAAGGGAACAGTTTGGCCCAACTACATTTATCCTACCACATTAGCTACCTCCCTCAGTGTATGCATTGTACAAGGAACCAGTTTGGCCCAACACATTATACCTACACCACATTAGCTACTCCCCTAGTGTATGCATGTACAAGGGAACAGTTTGGCCCAACTACATTTAACACATTAGCTATTCTCCCTCAGTGTATGCATTGTACAAGGGAACAGTTTGGCCCAACTACATTTATCCTACACCACATTAGCTACTCTCCCTCAGTGTATGCATTGTACAAGGGAACAGTTTGGCCCAACTACATTTATCCTACCCACATTAGCTACTCTCCTCAGTGTATGCATGTACAAGGGAAACAGTTTGTGGCCCAACTACATTTACTACACACACATTAGCTACTCTCCCTCAGTGTATGCAATTGTACAAGGGAACAGTTTGGCCCAACTACATTTATCCTACACCACATTAGCTATTACTCTCCTAGTGTATGCAATGTACAAGGGAACAGTTTGGCCCAACTACATTTAACACATTAGCTACTCTCCCCTCTTTATGCATGTCAAGGGAATTTGGCCCAACTACATTTATCCTACACCACATTAGCTACTTCTCCTCATGTATGCATGTACAAGGGAACAGTTGCCCAACTACATTTATCTCCTACACCACATTAGCTACCTCCTCTCTACGCTCAACGGTCTCCTATTCCATCCCCACTTAGCTACTCTCTCTCTCTCCCTCCCAAAGTCTCTCTCCTTGTCTCAACTCTCGACTTTCCGGCCCTCTACTCTTTCCCTCTGTTTGTCCTGGCCCCACCACTAACTTTCTCCTCCAGTGACGCTACTCTCCCTCTCCTAGACTTTCGCAAACATCCCTCACTTTCTCTCACCTCCCCTGAACTCTCCATTCCTCCCAGTCAACTCCAAACATAGCTACTTCTCTCTCAGGCATCCACTTTCGGTACCCTCAGGTCGGGACTCCCAACTCTCCATTCACTGTGCTATTCTCCTTCAGTTTGCCCACTATAGGGCCTCCAATAGCTACTCTCGGGCCTCAACACACCTACTTCCTACCCATTAGCTACCTCCAGTGTACTCCTGCTACAAGGGGCAGTCTGCGCCCTCACTCTTCACAGCTCGCTCTCCAACCTCATACTCTTCCCAGTTCCTCCTTTCAACCGTTCAGGCCCATCTTTTTCCTACACCACTTAGCTACTCTCCTCAGTGTATGCAATGTACAAGGGAAACTTTGGCCCAACTCTTTACACTTCCTCTTCTCCCATCTATCTTTCAACATTGGCCCCTCTACATACTCCTCGCCTCTACTCTCAGGACTCTTGTACAACGCTCTCACTTCACGCGCCCTACAACATTATCAACTACACCCACTCACCTCCCTCAGTGTATGCATTTACAAGGGAACAGTTGGCCCAACTACATTTATCCTACACCACATTAGCTACTCTCCCTCAGTGTATGCATTGTACAAGGGAACAGTTTGACCCAACTTTTTTATCCTACACCAATTAGCTACTCTCCCCATCAGTGTATGCATTGTACAAGGGAAAAGTTTGGCCCAATACATTTATCCTACACCACATTAGCTACTCTCCCTCAGTGTATGCAATGTACAGGGAACAGTTTGTCCCAACTACATTAACACATTAGCTACTCTCCCTCAGTGTATGCATTGTTCAAGGAACAGTTTGGCCCAACTACATTTATCCTACACCACATTAGCTACTCTCCCTCAGTTTATGCATTGTTCAAGGGAACAGTTTGACCCAACTACATTTATCCTACACCACATTAGCTACTCTCCCTCAGTGTATGCATTGTTCAAGGGAACAGTTTGGCCCAACTACATTTATCCTACACCACATTAGCTACTCTCCCTCATGTATGCATGTACAAGGGAACAGTTTGGCCCAACTACATTTATCTACACCACATTAGCTACTCTCCCTCAGTGTGTATGCATTGTACAAGGGAACAGTTTGGCCCAACTACATTTATCCTACACCACATTAGCTACTCTCCCTCAGTGTATGCATTGTACAAGGGAACAGTTTTACTCAAACTACATTTATCCTACACCCCATTAGCTACTCTCCCTCAGTGTATGCATTGTACAAGGGAACAGTTTTACTCAACTACATTTATCCTACACCCCATTAGCTACTCTCCCTCAGTGTATGCATTGTACAAGGGAACAGTTTGACCCAACTACATTTATTCTACACCACATTAGCTACTCTCCCTCAGTGTATGCATTGTACAAGGGAACAGTTTGGCCCAACTACATTTATCCTACACCACATTAGCTACTCTGCCTCAGTGTATGCATTGTACAAGGGAACAGTGGGTAATGGGGTACCATTTCTTTAAAGCAGCACCATTGAGTGGAAGATATTACATCACCCCTTTGTATATTTAACAGCATTGTGGAGGTGTGTTAACAGTGGGTATGATGTATTTTGCATGATTGTGGTGTTTATACAGTGGGTATGGTGTGTTTACAGTGGTACAGCACGTGTATTTACAGTGGATATGGTAGTTACAGGGGTAAGGTGTATTTTACAGTGGGTAGGGTGTTTTTTTACAGTGAGTACAGTGTATTAATACAGTGAATTGGGTGTATTTTACAGTGGGTATGGTGTATTTTACAGTAGGTACAATGTTATTTTTAGTGGTGATGGTATATTCTACAGCTGGTATGGTGTATTTTACAGTAGGTTACTGTGTATTTTACAGTAGGTACAGTGTATTTACAGGGGGTATGGTGTAATTTACAGTAGGTACAATGTATTTTACAGGGGGTATGGTGTAATTTACAGTAGGTACAATGTATTTTATAGTGGTTATGGTATATTCTACAGCTGGTATGGTGTATTTTACAGTAGGTACAATGTATTTTACAGTGGGTTATGGGTATTTACAGTAGGTCAATGTATTTTATAGTGGTTATGGTATATTCTACAGCTGGTATGGTGTTATTTTAACAGAATAAAAGGTACAGTGTATTTTACAGTAGGTAACAGTAGGTACAATGATTTTACAGGGGGTATGGTGTAATTTACAGTAGGTACAATGTATTTTACAGGGGGTATGGTGTAATTTACAGTAGGTACAATGTATTTTACAGGGGGTATGGTGTATTTTGCAATGGGTAGGGTGTTTTTTTTACAGTTAGCACAGTGTATTATACAGTGGATATGGTGTATTTTATAGTAGGTACAATATATTTTATAGTGGGTATGGTGTACTTTATAGTGGGTATGGTGTACTTTGTAGTGGGTATGGTGTACTTTATAGTGGTTATGGTATATTTTACAGTGGGTATGGTGTACTGTACAGTGAGTACAATGTATTATACCTTATGGGTTAGTATTTTAGGCTTAAAGGAACTGTAAACTCAAAAAAACAAGTGTTTGCCATTCGTTTCTATTATTCACAGGGAGGTGAGAACGCTTATTCTATATTATAAATGCTTATTCCCATCTCCCGTGAATAATAGTTTGCTCGGGACACAGCCGAACTTACCTTATCCACTCGCAGGTCCTTCTGATCTGACAGCCGCGTTGCCCCTGTCTCCCGACCACGCGTCTATCTTTGGGTGCATGCGTGCCAATACAAAAGATAGGCGCGTGATCGGGAGAGCAGGGCAACGTGGCTGTCAGATCAGAAGGACCTGCGAGTGGAGCGCCAGGTAAGGTAAATTCCAGGTCCCCTGAGCAAACTATTATTCACAGGGAGGTGAGAATAAGCGTTTATAATATAGAATAAGCGTTCTCACCTCCCTGTGAATAATAGAAACGAATGGCAAACACTTGTTTTTTTGGTTTACAGTTCCTTTAACTGCTCATAAAATTTAGCTTTTAGCCGAGCGGCATATAATATGACTTTTTTTGAAAAGAGGGCACTGTGTGTGCGCGCATGTACACACAGTGCAAAGGACTGGAGATGCGTCAGAGGTGTCGGGGAATTGGGCGCTGGAGCGGGTCCTCGGGTAAGTGTCTCCTCCTCTCCTGGAAGATTTACTGAAGAACGGGAGGTAAGAAATAGTTCATTTACCTCCTGTTCTTCAGTAAATCAGATAGAAACCAACTTACTTTTCTGATGGACATTCCCTTTAATATTGTCAACATCAATGAAATGAAATCGATCACTTTGCCTATTTTTTATTTTGAATAATGTTTTGTTTGGTTTGATGTTTGTGACATTTATTGTTGTTTTAGTTATTTTGCTGGTTATAATTAGGGATAAGTCCCCAGTTTCAAAAATTCCAATTCAATAAAATGATTGGTGTTTGTGTGGTGGGGCAGTAAGGATGGATTATAGTGCTGGGGAGGACAGACCCCTTTAAGGGCTTCTTACTATAAAACGTTATACTCTTGGTAGTAAAATGGTTAGTTTAAGATCTGGGTTTCTTACAAAATACACGTTTAAGAAGAAATATTACATCCAATTCGGACTTACTAAAAACATTCCCAGCTCTTGGTAATTTTCTCAGGTGGTTCCTTATGAATAAATACCATGTTTCCAGTCATCACTGCACCAATCATAATGTCTCCATCTTTAATATATTCTTGTTCTCTAATGACTTTAAATATTTCCATATGACAAGCAGGATTGGTTATCTGAGATGTAGCTGTACAGGGTCCCACACATAGAACTAGCAGATATACCAGCACTTTGGTAAAATAAGACACAGACATGACTCTCCACATCACTCCTTTATACAATAAAATGTTCCACAATACAACACAAAGGATACTAAAGTTTCCCCAGCAGTCAGTAGTACATAGTGATACAGAGGATAGAGGATTAATCTGCATTGTTAGATCAGTGTAAGGGACCTGGATAATCCAACTGTCATTATATAGAGAGCAGAGAGAGGAATATAGACATACACCTGGGATCTGTCACTTATTATTCTTAGTGTCTCTACTGACCAGATAAAAATAATGGTTTACATTATATATTTTTTTGCTTCTAGCTGTTTCTTCTAATTTAATGTTAAGTGGTATTTATCTAAATTTAAAATACAATGTCTGATTATTCAGATACTGTTAAAGAATTGTAAATTGTCTAAGCAAAGGATCCAGTGGTGTAACTACCGCCCCCGCCACCCCTGCGACCGCAGGGGCCCCAGACGGTAGTAGGGACCGCCACAAGCCCAAGAACGCTTCTGCGACCAGCCGTTTTTAAACAGCTGATCAGCTGTTTAAAAGACCGGACCCAAACTTCCGTTTGCGGTTCAGTTATGGAAGTGGATCAACAGTTAGGCAGGAAATGAGGATATTGCTAGATGGGTTGAACTGGATGGATGTATGTCTTTATTCATCCTCAAATACTAAACTATACTAGTTCAGGTCTGGTCTTTGAAACAGCTGATTGTGTTTATTTTTCAATCATACAGCTGTTTAAAACGTCTGGAGAGATGTATGGATAAAGGAGCTAAAAGCTCCCCACAGAGTATAAAACAAAGTAGAGCCTTCTTATAACAGAAGGTACCTTACAGACTGTTATTATTATATCAATAGTGGAAAAAAGGGGAAAACTGTCCATTTCAGAGACATGTAACGTCATTTAATCATACACAGACACCACTTCCTGTCTAGCAAACAGAAACTGGATTGTCTCATTACTTTCTATGGAGAGGGGAGTAAATGTGAGAGTCTGATTTTTCTAATTGGCTAAGACTGTCACATGTTTTACAAACAGCACATAATTGGGTGTAATACAGGAACTTCCTTACACTTCCTGTCTTGTCATGTACAATGCCTAAGATAATTTTTTTATTTGCTAACAGTTGAAGATCAGAACCTCATTGGATTTTAGTAAAATTCCACTTCCTTTTAGTGTCCCAATTCCGCTTCTTTTTAGAGACCCATGTAGAAATCTTAGAGGTGTGGCTAAACCTACCATTTTGAGTTTTCCATTCAAACTTAGGGGTGTCCAGTAAAGTAAGTATACTTTATTAATTCTATATCAGTTGTTTTGTAATATAGTAGTAGGTAGTAGTACTATACTTTATATAATGTAATTTGTTATGGTGATTTTTATTAAATAAGGATAATTACACTCATACATATAGACATTTCCTATGTGTAATAGTATTATATACCCCCACCTAATTCGTTGCTCCTAAAAACTCAATGCCATCTCCGTAAAAATATAAATGTATTTATATAATATAAAGGATAAGGGATAATGTTTTCTCAATAAACGTTCCAGATACAAATAAAAACAAACATTAAAAATTCATAGAGCAACAGAAGAACGTTCATCCAATCAGAACATTTAACTCACCAATGTGAATACTACAAAGTAGAGATGATTAAACTGGGCCGCATTTCTGCAGAACTTTTTGAAGCAGAATTTTTGATTTTTTTTTTACCACTGTTTTCTAATTGACTATCTTGATTTTGTAGGGAATCTTGTAGGTCATCAATTTAATTAGGATCAATATATCTGCACTAAACATTTAGCTTAATTATATTTACAAAGGTTAGTTCAAGATATTTGTTCACTTAGCACATTAAAGGTTTTGTTTTACTGTCCCCTTGTCTGCCAGCTTTTAGGGGGGAACCGAAGGGCTTTCTGTTCAGTGTAGCACAGATGCAAAAGCCTGACTAAAATAAACTTCCCATGGTGATTGTATCCAATGGTCACTGATTTAAATAAAATCAACTTATCCACAAATGTTTACACAAGTAATTAAAAAAAAGCATCACTCTTGGTGAAGGTCTATAGGAAGATACTGAGGAAATCCTGAATTTATACTTGAAACCCACTCCCCTGGTAGGACAGTTACAGCTTTTAAAAGACCTTCTCCAAACCACCCCCTTTAAGTCTACCAAATATTAACAATAAGTTCAGGATTTCTTTTTCACCCCAAAGGCAGCAATATCCATGACGTATCAACAATCAGGGAAACATATAGGGAGATATTGTTGACCTAACAACACTTCCCCCATGGAAGATGGATGCTAATTCCTCACAAATGTATTATATGAGACCTAGCCAGTGACCACAATTTTGCAATGAAGCTGAAATTCTCCCACCTTTCCTATAAATTCTGTCCTTGCCAGGTTAGTAAAAAAAACACATTTCCTTTTGGATTGTTACGTTCTGGTGTCAAAGAAGGTTTGAAAATGGAATTTGGAGTTCTGAGTTCAAGGGTTTTTCTTTCTTGGTAAGTTTTAAAATTTCCCTTCAAAACCAAGACATTTAAATCTCCAGCTGTGTAAATGTCTTGGTTTTGAATGGAAATTTTTAAAACTACCCAAGAAAAACTTTGTTCATTACAAGACAAACTGGACTCAACCATTTAAATCACTATCAGACACCTTTATAACCACTCTCTCTCCCCTTACTAATTATTCTCTACCCCATTCACATTCCAATTATCCGTCCCTTATCTCCTACTGTTTGTTTATATTGCTATCCTCACCCCCAATGGCATTATGTGTTCTTGTATATTGTAAAAGTTTGTAAGTTTCCAGATGATGTAAAGATCTGAAGAAGGGAGGAAGCTCCCGAAAGCAAATCTATTAAGAAAACTATTGTTAGTGCAAATAAAAAGAGTATCACATTCTATACATACTCATCTTTTTGTATGCTCCAAGTGCTACAATCAATTTAACTACCCTGTTTTTTTACACATGTCGCAAAGGCATTTTAGTAGGTAGATAACACCAGGGGTATTTAAGGTAGATTGGTGTTTTAAGGAAATGTGATGGTGCATCCCATTTTTATGGTTAATGTTCTGTACCTGGATTTTCCTAATGTATTAAAGCGCATCATTAATGGTATTGCCCCTCTTAAAACAAAAGGTAGGAGGTTCCTTAAATAATCTCCCAAATTCCTAATCACTTTCAAGTAGGGGCAAATACTTTAAAATGTAAAAATCCAAATACACATCTAGAGAATCCATTTGTGCTTGAAAATAAACTTATTGTATTTATCTGTTGCAATGCCACAGGTTCCACCGGGGGATCTAAAGAATTAATAAACTGTGTCAGGAAGTTTGAAAATGTGATGAGAGAGGCCAACGAAAAACACGATTATTATATTTTCCAGGGAGACATCAGCAGAAAACATAATACACAAGGTAACAAGGTTGACAGGACCCATTAAAGTTAATGGGGACAAATAGTTTGAAAAGTTCAAATTAGAATAAGATAAAATATCAATGGTAACTTACTATACTGTACATGGCTCTGGGACCTGGGAAATGGTCTGGGGAACTCGTACAAACATCCAGAACTTGTTGCTGTGCCTATTTATGATTGATTCTAGTGGCGATGATATTAATAAAAAAAAGCCTTGATTGTAAATAATATAAATTATGGTAGTTTATATATATATATATATATATATCTCGGTAGGATGTTGTAGTGATTTTTAAATGGTTTAAATTTGCATTTTGTACTTAGCATTAGAGATGTCCGAACTTCGAAAAATCCGGTCCGCGCGAGGATCCGCGGATTTTCGAAAAAATCCGTAAATTCGAAAATCCGCGAGCGGACCCGTTAAAACGTATTAAAATGAAAGTTCGGCAAAATCCGCATTAAAAGTGGTCCAAATAGCCTTGGTAATGTACACTTAATCACTCAGGGACCTGGGTAATGTCCTTAGAAACACGTATCAATGCCTACAATACCTAAAAATTACAGTCCGCTAGCGTGAATTTTAAAAAACGGTACTTTTCGAAAATACAAGGATTTCCGGAAAAACGAGGATTTCCGGAAAAACGAGGACCTCCGAAAACGAGGATTCACGTAAAAACGAGGATTTTCGTAAAAACGAGGATTTTCGTAAAAACGAGGGTTTTCGTAAAAACGAGGAACCACGAGGAACCGGAACTTCCTGCCTAGCAAAATGGCTAGTTCTGCAAGGCAGTTGTATGCCATGAATTACCTGCTGCTCAGGGGGTACGATGAGTTCCCCCCTGGCACCCATCATGTGCGGCGCCGGAGGCGCAGGATTATGGAGGGGCTCCAGCGCCGGATCCTGCGGCGATTTGGATACCAGACCACTGTCTCTACCCTCCAGAGACAGTGGTCTGACCTCAAGAGGCAGAGGCCTCAATATGTGGCTGCCGTACGGCAGATGATAGAAGGCAAGTATACTTTTTATTATATTACTGTATTATAATACGTAGTAAAATATTTTAATTCACTTCTGACAAAAACATATTTATATATATGTTTTTAAAAACATCAATAATCCTTAAATTTGGCTTGTGAGAGAGAGAGATCCAAGTTCTTTGTATTTCTCATTCACTGGTTATTATTACATTATTCTTCTTCTTATATTATTCAATATCAGCCCTATTTAAAGGGTAAGTAAAGTCAAAAAATAAATCACTGAAAAGTGACTTTATTTAACATAACACCTATAAATTCAAAATGATACCCACACATAGACACAGGTAAACACACTTGGTGGCCCACCCTTCCATTTCCATGGCAGCCTTATTTAAAGGCTAAGTAAAGTTAAAAATGAAATCGATCATTAAAAATTGATTTCTTTTTACCTTATAAATGCACACTGATACCCACACATAGACACAGTTAAACACACTTTACTGACCCACCATTTTAGTTACATGGCAGCCCTATTTGAAGGGAAAGTAAAGTCAAAAATAAAATGTTGATCAATCTTAAAAATTTAAATCTTTTGTTTGGTTTTTTGTGCAATATTGTAATATAACAATACTTCCCGAGTGAGTTTTGTGTGTCCTTTTTTTCTATCGGTCTATACGATCCCTGACTGAATGCCCAAAATGGCCATTAGCCATTGCACGTTATGTACTTTAAGTATAATATCCATTTTTATTGTCTCTGTGTCTCTATCTGTCTCCTCTCTCTATCTCAACCCTCCCTTTTAGTTACATGGCAGCCCTATTTAAGGGAAAGTAAAGTCAAAAATAAAATGTTGATCAATTATTAAAAATTGATTTTTACACTCAAAATTAAAAATTGTGTTACCCACAAAATCATACAGATACAAGTACACACAGCTACTGAGCTCCCCTACACCAACCAACTTTTCCCTTTCCGTGGCTACAATACACACAATAAGAATATAAGTACTTAGCCGAAATAAGGTATGAAATCATTGCCAAAGAAATATGATTGACTTTTAAAGAAACTATAACATATTGCCTTTATTAATCTGTTTTTTCAAGCAGAATTCAAAGTAATAATTAATATACCTTTAGATATATCATATCATTATGTATTTTTTTATTTTAATTTGCAGGGGAATCTTCCTCAGATACCCCACCCCCACCACCGTCCCCGCCAGAGGAAAGATGTAAGTGCGCCTATTGAAAAAATTTTTTTTCTAAACTTTCATTTGTCCAAGGCCAATTACAGCACACACAGCGCTCTAAAAACAAGCATACAAGCACGTGTTTGCGGTGCGCTCATGTGTATTGCCATGCGAGTGCAGTACGATAGAATAATTGTGCAAAATTGAGGATCATTAATTGTGCCACACTATTGTGTGCTTTTTAACACGTTGATGTGTCCAAGCCCTTTATCCAAATGTTTGCATAATGTTTGACAACTTCTCCGAGAATTGTTTTAGTAAATGTATTCGAACATTTAATCACAGTGAGAGTTAAAATAAATTTCCTTTTTTTAGCTCTACCACCAACTAGCCCTCAGGCTACAGGCAGCCCATTGCCCCCTCCAGGCAGTGCCTTGCCCCCTCCGGGCTCTCCAACGCCCCCACCGGGCAGTCCACCGCCCCAAGAGGAGGCACCTGGCACAAGCCAGACACGTAAGTGCATCCTAAGCAATTTTTTTATCTTTTTATTGACCTTGATGTCAGCAAATAATTAGTGAAATTATCAGTGATAATTAAGTGAATTTTATTATTTCACTGATAAAAATTTTCGTAAAAAAAAATGCAACAAATCTATTAATTTGGCTTGAGAGACAGGGCTTCTCATTTCTCATTCCCATTTATTGTCCCCGACTCTGGGCTGTATCTTGTCCCTCAGTTTTTGAGCTTAAGTCACGAAATTCGGTCCAAACGTCCAAAATTATCCAAGAAATGTTCACTACATAGCCTTTTAGGAAATGTTCTTATACATGTAATATATTACTAATAGATTGGACGGTGATTGTTGAAATAAAACATTTTTTTTTCTAGAAGCAGGACCAGCCTCTCCAGGCCCTCCACCCTCTCCAGCCCCTCCACCCTCTCCAGCCCCTCCAGGCTCTCCACCCTCTCCAGCCCCTCCAGCACCTCCTGCCTCTCCAGTCACTCTGGCGGCATGCTTTGAGAACACCCACATTGTGTAAATCATATGCAAAGTTAAATGAAATGTTTTATATAACAAGGATCTATAATATTGTATTTTCCCAGTGTAAAATCCACGCTACATGATGCAACATTGGGTACTGTGGGTTTGACAATGCTTTTATGGGGGCTGCACCACTTCCAAAAAATGTTGTATGTAGCACAGTCCTAGTGATACAAAACCAAGAATGTTCTGATACAATTTAGCAATAAACGTAATGTTTTATGCCAGCATTACCTACTGCTGTTTATCAGTGATCCCCCATGATGCAATAATATCACTTTAAGTGGAAGAGCAGTATTTATCCATCCCAATGACCTTAATCTGCCCATTCAGCAATCAGCATTGTGTCTGTGTATAAATAAATGCAACGGAAATACTGACTTCCTGTTTGCAGGACCCCTAATAGAGACCGTTATGGTCTTGCCCTTGACCCAGTCCCTGGGTTGATTCAGTTGGTCAGTAGAGATCTGAGCATGTGTGACCCATCCAACAGCCAATCAGTAGAAATCACTGTTACCATAACTAGGTATGCATAATATAAACTAAGAATTTTAGAAATAATGATATCTTATACTGAGCTTTCCTTTTTATGACATACCGCAACATTATAGCATTGCAGTACCATGTATGTGTAAGTAGTTATCAGGTGCAAAATTGCATCTACCGCATGGTGCTTTAGGAAATGTGCTCGAACATCTTCACCACAATTCTCTCAATATCTTCCTCCACAGAACTACAGAGCATGCGGCGGGAGATGGGCCACATGGTGCGGCGCCTGGACCGCCGCCTGGACCGCCGCCTGACCAGACTGGAGAGGAGGGCACCCCAGTAACCCCAGTGTTTTTTTTTTTGTTTTTTTATTTTTTGTAAATAGTTTAAAAAAAAAAAAAAATTATATACATATATATATATAAAATATGTTTGTAAAACAAAAATGTTTTTGGGCTTTATTTTTCGATATATCAAATTATTCAGATAGATCCATAATAAATTTTTATTTGAAAAATTACAATACACATATCTATTTAGCTAGCTATATGTCTGGTACTTATAATTGTATATAACTTACCATTAATGCCATTACACACACCACATTGGCCACATTCCCCTATATAGTAGTTTGCACACAACAAGGCAAAGAAGGCGATTGGGGGTACTGGGTTACATAATGTCCACTGCAGTTTGCCACCATTGTTGTGGGGCCAGGCAGGCTTAGCCCCACTGGACATACCCCTCACCCCATTGGCTTCTCTCCCTCAGAGTATGCTTCGTGCAAGGGAAAGCAGGTGAACGGGTAGGAACAGCACCATTGAGTTACAGCAGGCCCACACTTTGTAATATGGAGCCAAGCAGGATTGACCCAGAGCTGAAAACATTAGCCACAGAGTAGCACTGTCAGCTACACAAACACACAGACACTGACACACAGATACAGAAAGACAAACAAAAAACAGGACACCTAGACCTCTAAAAGGTCTAACACAAAATTTGTCCAAAGGACTTATAGGGGGGTTAGTCCTTAAAAGGACTGTTGGGTCCCAAGATGTGTGAATACAGGGGTGGGTAACAACAAGGGCTAAACCACCACACTGAAATCCACACACAGAAAGCTCAAAAAGCGCAAAAATCTCTCTCCAACTCTTACACTGTCAGGTCTCCACTAAACACACTCCAACACACTGACAAAATGTCGCCTGTGAAGCAGCCTTTTATACCCAGGGGGCTGGCAATAATCATGTTAGCTGCCATTGGCTAATTTGGGTCATGTGGCTTGCTCCGTCTTGAAAATAAGCCCCAAAAATTCGAATTTACAAGAATTTCTCGTTTTTACGAAAAATCTCGTAATTACGAGAATCCGCGTAATTACGAGGATCTCCGGTTTTTCGGGTCCCGGAAGATCGCAGATTATCGTAATTACGGAGATACTCGTATTTTCGAAAATTTTTGTAAAAAAAAAAAAATCCGCGGTTCGGAAGTTCGGAAGGCGGAAAATCCGGAATAATCCGCCGTTCGCGGACGGGATAAATCCGCGGCGGATCCCGGTTCGGGTCCGCGAACCGGCCATCTCTACTTAGCATGGATTCATTTTCTCCCATTGTAAATATTATTAAAGGGATATGTTATATGTAGTGTTGTGCTGCAGGTATTCCTTTTCCATGTCACTGTTTTTAACCTCCCCCCATCTGTACAGTATTATCTATTGCCCTGCTAATCTCTCCATCTGTAAATATCCAGAACTTGAAATAAAATCACTTCCTTCACACGAGCTACTTTCAAGCTTCCACATTGGATATTCGATAATTACCGTATATACTAAAGTATAAGCCAAGGTTTTCAGGTCTTAAAAATGACCTGAAAAATGAACCTCGGCTTATACTCGGGTCAAGCTGTGACTTACCTAAATTCCGGACGCAGCCGCAAGTCAGGTAAGAAAACCGGAAGTTCCCAGTAGTACTTTGTGCACGCCGGTGCGATGACGTCATTGCTACTGGGAACTGTCGGCTTTCCATCCTGACTTGTGGTAACCATTCCCATGGCTACCAGTAATTCCCATGCTACCAGTAATTCCCATGGCAGTAATTCCCAAGGCTACCAGTAATTCCCATGGCTACCAGTACGTGAGGCAATTCCTATGGCTACCAGTATGTAATAAAATGCAGATGGCTACAGAAGGCAGTAGTGGTCAATTTCAACCATCGGCTTATACTCGAGTCAATAATGTTTTCCTAATTTTTGAGGTAAAAATAGGTACCTCGGCTTATACTCGGGTTGGCTTATACTCGAGTATATACGGTATCCCGAAAGTTCAACATTTTTCGAAAATTCAATATTTCTAGAATCTGTCTCTGAATCTATAAAAAGGGGTGTTCGTTATTATACAAGAGGAATCATGCCCAGCATGGACTGGTAACGATTCCTTGTTACATACAGTACCTCAACAAAAGGGGTTTAAGAGGATCTGTCTTTAAATAGAAAGTTCAGTGGAAAATATAATTCTTTAAATTCTTAGTTTGTATTATGAAAACCTAGTTATTCAGTTACATAGTAATTGAGGTTGAATAAAGACATACGTCCATCAAGTCCAACCTTTTCACTCTCCTTTTTAACCCTACCTTCCAGCGGAAGGCAAAAAAAAAAAACAGCTAAAAAAGGGAAAAAAAAAATCCTCCTCCTGACTCCAAATGGCACTTAGAATGTTTGCCTGGATCAACCAATACTATAATATATGTTTTAATACCAGTAATTCTCAATATTATATAGTATCCCTGTACCAACCAGAACTACAGTATATGTATAATACCAGTAATTCTCAATATATATAGTACCCTGTACCAACCATAACTACAGTATATGTATAATACCAGTAATTCTCAATATTATATAGTATCCCTGTACCAACCGAACTACAGTATATTTATTAATACCAGTAATTCTCATATATATAGTATCCCCGTACCAACCAGAACTACAGTATATGTATTAATCCCAGTAATTCTCAATATTATATAGTATCCCGTACCACCAGAACTACAGTAATGTATTAATACCAGTATTCTCAATATTATATAGTAATCCCTGTACCAACCAGAACTACAGTATATGTTTTAATACCAGTAATCTCATATATATAGTATCCCTGTACCAACCAGAACTACAGATATGTATTATACCAGTAATTCTCAATATTATATCAGTATACTGTATACCAACCAGAACTACAGTATATGTATTAATACCAGTAATTCTCAATATTATATAGTATCCCTGTACCAACCAGAACTACAGCAGTATATGTATTAATACCAGTAATTCTCAATATTATATAGTATTCCCGTACCAACCAGAACTACAGTATATGTATTCAAAAGATCATTATTTTGCCATATACCGATAGCGGAGGAACATCAAAGATTTCTAAGGTTCACTCTGGATGGTCGTCACTCTCAATTTCGTAGTCTTCCCTTCGGTCTTTCCACATCACCCAGAACCTTTTCAAAAGTATTGGTAGTACTAATTGCAAAACTAAGACAGCTGGGAATAGAAATTTTTGCTTACCTAGACAACTTATTGATTGATTAGAGAACCGACTAGTACAGGACAGAGATCAAGTTCTTTTCTTAATAAATTTCAAGAAAAGTCAACTTCAGCCATCTCAGTCCCTGGTGTATCTAGGAGCCACCAAAAATAGGATTCTAGATCTTGTTTTTCTACTATCAAAGTGGATCCTAGCCATAACTCGCCAGGCAGAAGAAATTTTGCTCCTTACAACAATATCAGCCAAACAATATATGGCATTTTTAGGAACTCTGTTCTCGACAATAGTGTTAGTAAAGTGAGCAGCGTGACAAATGAGACCAATCCAGTTTCATTTCCTAAACATTGGGACAATCTCTCTTAGGACTGGTCCCAGAAGATTACCTTGCCCTTTCACCTAAAGGGTCACATTCTGTGGTGGACCTATCCATCCAATCTCCGCAAGGAAACATCTCTATCGGATCCTCAATGGATGGAGTTGTTTACGGATGCTTCAACCAGCGGCTGTGGAGCCCACACTCCATTTTCAGCCCAGGGATTATGGCTGAAAAATGTACCTCTTCTTCCATCGGGAGTTCTAGAGCTGAAGCCAATTTTTAAAGCATTAAAAGCATTTCAACAGATAGTAAAGGGAGCATCAATCTATCCGAACAGACAATCAGGCGGCGGCTGTCTATATAAGAAAGCAGGGAGGAACAAAAATGTCCATACTTAAGCCGATAATGGAATTTGCCCAGGAGAACCTGCTGGATATCACAGCCCAATATGTTGCTGGGAAAAACAACCAGTTAGCTGACTCCTTGCCGCGAGCAAAAATAGATCAAGGGGAATGGTCCTTTAATCCTCAGATTTTTCATATCTTGACAACCAAGTGGGGTCTCCCGGACATTGACCCGATGGCATCAGCAGACAACAGGAAGCTCCAACCATTCTTTTCCAGGTATCTTTACAGGGAAGCTCTGGCAGTAGATGCTCTCAGCCAGGACTGGAACGGGATGGTTGCCTACATCTTTCCTCCAATTCCTTTAATTTTCAAGGTCCTGAGAAAAATTCTAATGTCTCAGAAGGAAATTAGAGCAGTCCAACTCAACTGGCCACGACGTCTGTGGTACCCATTACTCAGGAGGTTAACTGTGGATGGGCCATTTCACCTTCCTCTTCGGAAGGATCTCCTCTTTCAGGGCAGTTTGTTACACCCCAATCTGGCAGAATTGAGTCTAGCAGCGTGGAAACTGAGAGGAGAAAGTTTTCTCAGGATGTTCTTCTAAAGTAGTTTCCACCCTCCTAAGTGCTAGAAAGTTCTACCATAAACAGATAACATAAAATCTAGAGTATATTCTCTTCTTGGGCCCATAGTCTGGGGTTGGATCCAATGCAAGCCTCAATTCTTCAGATATTAGAGTAAGTTCAAGGAGGGCTTGACAAAGGCTTATCTTTTAATACCATCAAGCTGCAAATTTCATCAATTTCTGCTATCAAGGGGAAAACTCTTTTTTCTGAATCCCTAATTAAAAAGTTTCTTCAGGGAGTTGTTAGAATAAAGCCCCCAAAAAGGAATAGGTGTCCCCAATGGGATGTATCAGTGGTGCTAAAATCTCTAACTCTTGAGCCATTTGAACCCTTGTCATATAAGGTACTTCTTCTAGTAGCTTTAACTTTGCCCCAAAGAATTTGCGAGCTCCAGGCATTATCCTCAGACTCAGATCACATCTTTTTTCAAGATCATTCTGTGACCCTATAGCCAGTGGAGGAGTTTCTTCCTAAAGTTGTCTCTACATTCCATTAGAACCAACCTATAATTCTTCCAGCAGTCCCAGATAATGGGCTAACAGATATTTCAAAGTTAGATGTCTGCAGTTGTCTTAAACTTTATTTAAAAAGAACAGCAGTGTTCAGAAAATTGGAAAGACTACTTATTATTCCAGTTGGTAGTTATTACTATAAGTTAGATTTAACTTAGGAGGGCAGTTTTGGGTCATAGATTATTGAGTGCTATGACTGAAGTCTCTAATTAAGATATTTTTCTTTTTCCCTTCCATGTTTATTGCTTTGGTACTTAACCATTGTGTTATTGCTGCACAGGGATGGTCAGGAAAATGGAAACTCATATCAAACTTACCGAAAGTTTATTTTCCTGGCCATCCCTCTGGGCACCAACCCGTCCGTTTTCTTTCTTTCTTTCTTTTTTGAAGCTTTAAACTAACTACACCGGGAAGGGGGGAAGGAGGAGCCATTTTTAAATAACTTCCAGTGGAGTCTGTTTCTTCTGAATGGAGGAGGCGGGAGCTACCCATTGTGTTATTGCTGTGCAGAGGCATAGCCAGGAAAATAAACTCTCGGTAAGTTTGATATGAGTTTCCATTATACCACTCATACGCATAAACTGCAAGGGTATGAAACCTATTTATTGTGTCATAAATCTAATTTTAGCATAGTCACAAGGGGAATGTTGGAGAATAGGCACTGGGAGTCATAACTTAAAGGAATAGTTCACAGAAAAATTTAACAATTCCTTTAATGCATTGATTGAAGACAGGGAGGTTAATGAGCTATGTCTTACCCTCTGTTTTTAAATCAATGCCTGTGGAGCCAGAAACGAAGATATAAGAAACTTTTCTTTCATGCGATCCACCAATAGCCGGTGGTGTCCCAACCAATGTTTGATCGCTGCAACCAAAGCTGTTTAATCTGCTACTGTGCAACTCATCGTTACAGCAGCAAAGGAGGCATGAATTTACAGACAAGAGATGAGCCGTTGAAAACAACACAGCCTGTGCTTATTTGGTTTCACCACATCCACTATTTGTACTCAGCTTTACATAGTAACCTAGTAATTGAGGTTGTATAAAGACATGCGTCCATCAAGTCCAACCTTTTCACCCTCCTTTTTTAACCCTACCTAACAGTTGATCCAGAGGAAGGCAAAAAACCCAGCTAAAAAAGGGGAAAAAATTCCTCCAAATGGCAATCGGAAAGTATCCCTGGATCAACCAGAACTGCAGTATATTATTAATACCAGTAATTCTCAATATTATATAGTATCCCTGTACCAACCAGAACTGCAGTATGTGTATTAATACCAGTAATTCTCAATATTTTTTAGTTTTAGAAACTTATCTAGCCCACTTTTAAAGATATTCAGTGAACTTGCCATTACCACATCTGCTGAAAGACAGTTCCACAGTTTCAATGTTCTCACTTTAAAGAAACCTTTCCTAACCTGAAGATGAAACTTCTTTTCTTCCAATCTTAAAGGATGCCCACGTGTCCTCTGATATGACCGATTAGTAAACAATGCATCAGAGAGTTTACTGTATGGCCCATTAATATATTTATATAAAGTGATCATATCCCCATGCAAATGCCGCTTCTTTAATGTAAACAACCCTAACTTGTCTAATCTGCCTGCATAGTCAAGACTTTCCATTCCCTTTATTATTTTAGTTGCCCTTCTCTGAACTGCTTCCATTTCCAAAATGCCCCTTTTGCACCGCATATTCCAAATGAGGCCTTACCAGTGCCTTGTCAAGAGGAAGTATAATGTATTTTTCTCTTGAATCTATTCCCCTCTTTAGACAATATCTTGCTAGCTCTAGCCGTTGCTGCCTGGCATTGTCTGTTAACTACCAGAACCCCCAAATCTTTTTCCAGTCGAGATTCACTTAACACAGAGTTATTTATGGTGTAGGTGGTGCCAGGATTGATAAACCCCAAATGCATCACCTTACATTTATCAACATTGAATCTCATCTGCCATACTGCTGCCCATTTTGATAATCTATCTAGGTCAGCTTGCAGCAATTACACATCATTTGAAGTTTCCAAAGCTCTGCATAGTTTAGTGACCTTGCTCTTAATGCCCCCGTCTAGGTCATTTATAAACAGATTAAAAAGAAGTGGCCCTAGTATGGAACCCTGAGGCAATCCACTTAGAACATTAGCCCACATAGATGTAGCCCCATTGACCACCACTCTCTGTTTGCGATCCAATAACCAATTCTCTATCCATGTACAAATGTTTTTTTCTAGGCCAACAGTTTATACATATAGTCGCCTATGTGGTACAGTATCAAAGGCTTTAGAAAAAAACAAGTATTCCACATCTACTGCTATGCCAGAAGCTAAATTCTTACTCACTTCTTCATAAAAACATAGTAAATTTGTCTGGCACAAAATTTCTCATAAATCCATGCTGACTACTACTAATAAGATCAGTTCTGGAGACAAAGTGAAGGATATGATCCCGTAACAATGTTTCCATCACCTTCCCTACCACTGATGTTAGGCTTACAGGTCTATAGTTACCAGGTTGGGAACGACTACCTTTTTTGAATATTGGTATTACATTGGCTTTTTTTTCAATCCAGCAACACATCACCAGATAAGAGTGAATCTGCTCTGGAGTGGATAAGTGGAATGCTTCTTTGATTTGCGTTGGAAACCTCTACATAACCAGTGTCTTACCTAAAACTTTTACTTTAGTTTCTTTGAAAACAAGTTTGGGAGTGTCAGATTAAAAGGTAAATATTGCGTTTTCCACATTTGGGGGGGGGGGTGTATTTGTAGCTGTTTTACAGAGTTTCTTTTGCTTTTTTTACCTTTTTATCCTTGCAGAACCAAATTTTATTTCCTCAGATGTCCCCACATAAAACTGGCTTTGAGTAGTAGTAGAACAGCAGATTACAAAATCATTTAATTTGCATTTGCCCTAAAGAAATAGAGTCAAATCATGGACGCTAGTTACACAATTATTTAAGTTATTCATTATTGAAGTTTCATATCTTTCAATATTTCTCATTATATAAGACTGTTTGTGAAATCAAGTAGGGATTTGTATTCACTTGACAGATCATGCCTTTCATGCTAGACTTGTAGTTTCCCAAGCTGTGCACAGCTAATTTGTTAAATGCATTCAGGATAAAAGCCATAAGGTAGCAGTGGTGTTTCCTCTTTGTCCTGGTACACACAAACCAATATTTGTTGTGCAAAATTTTCACCAGGAGTCGACTGATCAGATGAAAATTTGACTGGCAGGGTATTGATCATTTTATTGATTAGTAGTCTGTTGGTCTAAAAGATAGGGTCACATTGTCTGGTGCATTGTTCACCAATATGTTATATCAGAGGTTGGACATCCTTTTAAGATAAGAAGAATAAATGTCTTATCTTCAGGTTTGGTAAACCCTTAAATTTTAGGTGTACGGGCTAGGCCACACTAGCACAATTTTTGTGCGATTGTGCTCACGTTTGCACATGCTATTTTTAACTTATATTAAAATTGCGGCGATTGTGCATCCATTTGCGATTTGGTAATGCATGCGATCTGCATTTTTTGTGCAATAGCATGCGTTTCCATATCTCAAAAGGTAAAATTGCAAGCACAATCGCACATAAATGTCACTGTGCGGTGCAGTGTGGCCTTGCCCTAATGAAGGATTTTGATATCTAGACATACATTTAATACTATGCATCAATTTCTACTCTTTATTTGAAAAGCAATATCCCCTTGAAGAAAAATATTTTCTAAGTCTTTGACAACTGCAAATATCCTGGACAGGATTGATAAATACATTTAAAATATATATACTTCCTCATATACTGTATGTATTTAGGTGGCTGCTGGTTTGGGTCACCAACATAATTCTGGGCCCACTGTAACAACTGGTATCTATATTCATATGGTTGAGTTAAAGACATGGAATACAAAAAAATATAATGTATACCGTAAACTAAAAGTATATGGAAGTTTGAGTGTTCCATATCTTAAATATTATTTAGCATAAACTGGCATGACTTTTATTATGGCACAATACAGGTAATATACCTTGTTGAGTAGAGTTGAAAATAACAACCTAGGCTATAGGACATAGGTATAACAATAGTATAGTATATGAGGTTGAATAAAGACATCGGCCCATCTAGTACAAGCTACTCAGCAATGCCAACATTTCCTGCCTAACTGTTGATCCAGAGGAAGGCAAAAAAAAAACAAAACAGTATGAAGGTGGGAAAAAATCCTTCCTGACTTATGCAACATTCTTTGTTTTTAGAAACTAATTCAGCCTTTTTTTAAAACTATCCAATGACCTGCCATCACCACATCCAATGGAAGACAGTTACTTTTCTCACTTTGAAAATACCCTCCTGAAATTAAAGGGCATATTCACCCTGAAAATGAATTAGGCTTCCCTACGCACATCACAGTTCTTGTTGAAGTTGAGGAAGAAACAGGCACTGGATGACTCACTGACAGCTTCTACTCTTCACTTTCTTGGACTTTGAAAAGGCGCTGCAGGAGAAAGTTTTAGGGGTGGACGTGACCTTTAAAGACTAAACTTTTTTTCTTCCAGTCTTAAGGGATGTTAGCGTATCCTCTGACGTGTTTTATTGATGATCTCCAATCCCCTTCTCTACACAAACGCTAAAACTCTGGGACAGGGTTAGAAACATATATTCATTTTAAAGGACAACTCCACCCTCATAAGAACATCTTTTAGAAAGAATGGCCTCTTTAAAATATGTTGATATATCATAGTTTGTCCTATGAATTCATTACTGTATGTCTGCTATGCTTCTGGATGCCTCATGGAAACTGAGAAATTTAGTGACCTGTACTGACCCTGGGCATGCTCAGAAGAGGCAGACGGGATTAACATTCAGTCATTGGCTGTGATGTCAACTGTCAAATCCATAACTGACAGTTGCTATCTGGAAGAACCAGGAAGCAGAAACAGGGGAAAGAGGATTTCAGGTTAGACTTATATAGTTCAGATTTCAAACTAATACCGTTTAGGGTTTTGGGGGATGATTTACCTATATGTAAGTTTTCATTTTGGGGCTGGACTTGCCCTTTAAGGGCTGGATTTGCCCTTTAAACTCGCCGCAACTCGATACAGACCCCAATGGCAGAAAATGTTTCTTGTAATGTATAAAGGAAGCGCACCAATAAAATGCTTTAAAAGGATGATTGTACTCCCCTCCCCCGTGCTACTCTACTTCCACCCATTAACAGTACCCAGAGTGAGGACCTAAACCATTAAGTCCTTCCCCCCCTGGGTATCAGTGGATAGTTCATGTAAGTATTACCGCTGTTCGGTAAAGCCTAAGCAGTTTGGATACTCATTCTGGGTAATAATTAGGTGTGGAGAGGAGGAAAGGTGAGTATTTTATTGAATGTATAGAGTACCTACTGCATTGTTTTAGGGAATGTCCCCAAGAAGGAATTTTTTTTACATTGGAATTTTTATATTGGACTTGCCCAATTGCTCATCAACGCAATTAATTCTTGCTTTTTACTGTGAAAATGAACTGCAAAATTGCCTGTTTTTTTTTTTTTTTTTTTAATCTCTTACCATGGAGGAACTTTATTAATGTAGGTCATGGAAGAATGTTACATATAATCAAGAATACATTGTTGTGTACAGTGTAGTCAGTTTATAATGCACTCTATTCTGGCACAACCTAGCGTTGTGTTTCATCATCCCTTATCCATTCCTTTATCCCTTATCCCTTATATTATATAATTAAATTTATAAATTCATGGGAAATACATTGGTTTTTTTGGAGTTACTATGTTGGTGGGGGTGGGTAAAAGTAATATACATAGGGACAGTGTTGTTTAAGCACTAAATAAATAGTTATATCAATATTAACAAATATGTAGTAATGACATTAAAGTATATAGAAATGTAAATAAGGCAAAATCTATAAATAAATAAAAGTACTTGCATAGTCCCCACTCCTGTTTTGTAATGGTATCTTCAAAATGGAGTGTTAAGCCACACCCCAGGAAGTTTTACAGGGAGGCAATGTAAGCTTAAAAAGGAACATATTTATCACTTCCCTTTTACTGTTGTATCAAATGGTGTGCTGTAGAACTGTGGAACTGAAGATTGTTAGCAGTGTTAGCCAATCAAAACATTTTCTGAGTGTTAGTAGGAAGTAGGAAGTTAGTAGGAAGTTGCAAAACTTATATCTCACTTCCTTTGTAAAACATGTGACAGTCTCTCACCCGAACCCTCCCCTCTCAATAGAAACAAAGGAGAGCTGCTGTTTGCTGGACAGGAAGTGATATACCTGGGTCGGCGACAAGGCCAATAGGAAGGCACGCTCTGTAATGAGCGTGCCTTCCTATTGGCCTCATCGCCGACGGGGAGGAGGGGGCGGAGCCTACCAGAGCAGAATTTCAGTAAGGCTGTGCTTCAAGTTACGCGAACCCAGGGGTGAGGACCTAGCAGTTCAGGTCCTCACCCTGGGTAAAAGGTACTGACCAAAGAAGAGGAGCGGAGGGAAGGTGAGTATAATTGTCCTTTAAAGGTAGGGTTCACTCAAAAAGTAAACCTATCCTTTTTTGCATTAATTGAAGAATGGGAGGTAAAGAAGCTATGTCTTATCTCCCTTTCTTCAATTAATCTAACAGGAGCTATTCATTTCAACTTACCTGCAAGCGCAATCCCTCTCTGGCTCTTCAGACAGGTCCTGACCATTTCCTGCTGTAAATAAACTATAGTGTACATGTGTGCTATAGTTTAGTTAAAGCCGGAAACAGTCGGGACCTGTTTAAAGAGCCAGCCGTGGATTGCACTCGTTGGTAAGTTGTAATTCTTCGTTCCTAGCTCCTGTTAGATTTTTTTTATAAACATTTATTTATTGATAATATATACAGTAGATAACAATAATGGTATATTACAATTTCATATAAAGACCTAGTAAACGGTAAACGGAAGAACTGTTTAGGGTTTTAAATCAGATTTGCTGATCCCCAGTAGCTGGGGAAGATTGCCAGGGTTGGGGTTGGGAGGGGTTGTGCCTGCGTTGGCATGTAGTTTTCTGGAAGGGTAGATCTCTATTAATTAGGTCGATCCACTGTTGTATCATAGGTATTTTGGGTGCCATCCATTTAATTATAATATTTTTCCTTGCATAAAAGAGTATTTGATTAAAGGGGAACTGTGGTCTCCAAACAAGTTGAGTTTAAATGAAAGGCCAGTTTCCTACCTTTAAAACGAGTCATCAACCACCTCTCTACGTGCTCCACAGCCCAAGATATAAAGAATTGACTGACCTGAAAGTTAATGGGTGGGAGGCTGACATGTGACATTCCTAAGGCTTCTCCTGAACAGTGCCGCCGGCGAGCACAGCCTCAGACTCCCTCAGTGTGTGAGGGAGACAGGAAGTCCCTCCTCCTCTCTGCTGTGTGAAGGACCTGCAGCTGCAGAGAAGGTAATCTACAGCCCTTCTCTCTCACTATGTGAAAACAGCCTTTTCAGGCAGAGTTCTCACTCTGCCTGAAAAGACTGTTTCCAGAGTTTTCAGGGGGTGTTGGGGTAGAGTGGCCCACAGCACCTGTGAGCGGGTGGGGCTTAGGCACCCATGAGTGGGCGGGGCTTAGGCACCCACGAGTAGGTGGGGCCACAGCACCTGTGTGTGGGTGGGGCCACATGGGGCTGTAAGGTAATGGACAAAGGGGGGCCTGCAACTGTAGGGACCATGGGGTCCATGAATGGGAGGAACCAGGGGGGCTGCAAAGGGGAGGAGACACAGGGCAGATTGACTGACAGGTTTCAGAGCAGGAAGCAGGAAGTGCAGGGGACCTGGTGATGATGCTGCCATATCACACACAAAAATTAAAATATCTTCAAAACTATGCAAAATAAACAATGGAAATAAATTGCAAAAATTCTCAGGAGAGCAATTCCTATCAATTTACTTAAAGTCATTTTTGGACCACAGTTCCTCTTTAAGTAGTATAGCTTGAAATTAGGCCATACATCCGGTATGCATCCCAATACACACAATTCTGGTTGTAGGTCTACTGGTATTTTTAGTTGTTGGCTAATGAATGTAATAATCTGTTTCCACCAATAGTATTGTAGACACGGGCATGCCCATATGAGGTGCATAAAGTCTGCGTTGATTGCTTGGCATTTGGGGCATGAATCTTGTTGTGTTGGTCGAATATGTTTTAACTGTTTTGGAGTTAGATACGCTTGGTTAGTGATATAGAACTGAATTAATTTATTTTGTGCTGCTGGTAAGACTTTGTTGTGGCTAGTTAGTAGCATATCTATTATATCAGTATCAATATTGTCTATATATATTCTCCATTTGTCAATTAGTTTGTTAATGCTTGGTTGGGTATATGATTGCAAAAGTGTTTTGTACAGTCGAGATATTAGTCCTTTCCGGATAGGCGATTGTAGGATAGAGAATATTGAGTGAGCTTCTATCATAACTGGAGTATCATGAAATTGGTTACTCAGGCAATGTCTGAGTTGTAGATAGTGGAACTGGAAGGGTTTTGGTAATTTGAATTGGTCTCTTAAGTTGTTTAAATGTTTTAAGTTCATTGTTTGTATGTATATGTCCAAAGTTGTATATACCATATTTTGTCCACAGTTCCGCCTCATGGAAAGTAGCCAGGATTGGGTATGCGTAGTTATTCCATAGTGGAGTATTTTTAGGTATGTTGGTGTATTTAATTATCTTGTTTGTTTGTCTCC
Organism: Hymenochirus boettgeri; assembly: GCA_019447015.1. Taxonomy (NCBI): domain Eukaryota; kingdom Metazoa; phylum Chordata; class Amphibia; order Anura; family Pipidae; genus Hymenochirus; species Hymenochirus boettgeri. Next base: position 243,451 of record JAACNH010000040.1, on the reverse strand, counting down.
AGACATTAAAGGCTCGTACACACGTGGGATCACGGGTCCCGACCCGCGAGGCACGATGTGTACGAATGAACATTTTGGCCGATAATTGGCACGTGTTTAGGTGCATTATCGGCCGAAATGGTCTTTCGTTCATAGATCTGCCAAGTCGGTCGTACACCAATTCCTAAACGAAAGACCACCCGGCCAATAAAGCGTCTACACACGCCCGATTATCGGCGAAACGTTTGTTCGTACACATCGTGCTTTTGAGGTAAGCTTGTAGCACATAGTCCGATTGGTTTGGCTGTTCTTCTTTGGATACCCAGCATCTTTGATACTTAAATTGTCTGGCCAGGTAATACATTTGAAAGTTCGGGAATCCCAGTCCTGCTGATTCTTTGGAGGCATGTAGCTGGCAAAGCTTTACTCTGGTCCTTTTATGTCCCCATATAAAGGATGTTAGTAAACTGTTGACTGTAGAGAAGAATTTTTGGGGGATATAATGCATAGTTGCAGTACGTAAAGAATATTTGGCAGTATAAATTTTAATTACATTGATCTTTCCTATTAAGTTTAATGGCAGCACCTTCCAGTGTTGGAATTTATCTTTGATAAATTTGATCAATGGGGGGATGCTAAGATTATGGAATTCTGATGGTGATTTAGTAAAATATTCCCAGATATTTGAAGGAGGTAGTAATTGGTATTGAATACGTGGTTCGTATTTGTGTCATTGCATTGTCGTCTATTGGGTATAGGTATGATTTATCCCAATTAATGTATAGGCCAGATTTTGGGCCAAAGTCACTTATGGTTTGAATTGTTGCCTGTAGAGATTCATTTGTTTCATCCAGATAGATGATCATGTCGTCAGCATACGGTCCTATTTTTTCTTCGTATTGACCTTTAATATCTGGATGTGTTTATAATATTTGGGGCATCCTTGTCTGGTACCACGGTGCAGTTGAAATGGTTCAGATGTGACTCTTTGCGCTGTTATTCTGGCTGCGGGTAGAGTGTATAGTAATTGAATCCATGTTATAAATGTTTGTCCAAATCCAAAACCTTTAAGAACCTCCCATAAATATGCCCATTCAACTGAATCAAATGCTTTGTTATCATCTAGCGAAAGCAGTATCCTGTGACCAATATTGTCATGGTCTATCTGGGTTTGAATGTTGGTTCTCCTGATATTTATGGATGTGGATTTGTTGGGCATGGAGCTCACTGTAGGAGATCGGAGGAAATGGCGACATTATCTTCACTTGGATGGAGGTAGTGAGTATGAGTTGGCCATGTATCATGTACTTTGCTGAAATTTATCTCATATGACTAGTACTGTGCATATTGGGGGTAGGTATCGGTGGAGGAACGGGTGAAGACTTAACAGCTAACATATGTGATGGTGCCATTGGGAGACCGCAAGGAGGCTTGATAAGACCTGATACCAGTCTATGGCTGAGTTAGATTTGGGACAGGCGAAGTTGTAAATATACCAAGTGCTAATGGTGGTGTGCTCCTGGATTATTAGTTATCATTGATGCCTTCCTATCACAGATTCAAGCAGTAAGTCCTGAGACCCCCCGACCTAACCACCCTAGGTATTCTAAACCCACTTTTGGAGCCGTTAGTACTCGACTCACAACACAAGTATTGGTTCTAAACATGTTGGAACTTTTGGATGTTGGTATTTGACTGTCGTCACAGTGAGATATGAACCTACATTTACCATCAGCCTTTGCTCCCTTCCGTCCAGCCCTTTTTGTAGTAATATCTATGTATGCTATGCAGAGCAACACATGTTATATTTGTGAGGGGAGTGTTCCTTGGGGTAACTGTGATAATTGATGTTGGTATATATATATATATATATATATATATATATAGATGTATAGGTGTATCGGAACAAATAAAGGTGCATTGAAATTGATTTTGGACCTTGTCGGCCTTGTCTAATTTTATTAGTGGTTGTGCCACTGTGTACAGCGCCTACTTTTTCTGCGTTGTCCCCTGCCTCACAGGGGATGATGGGAAATTAAGTTTTGATCATATATTTGTTTCCCTGTTGGCACCCTTACATTTAAAGGATATACTTAACACTGTAAGAATAAGGGATGAGCGCTATACCACCATTTTTTAAAATATTTGTTGGGCATTAAGCCTGTTTGTTCATCAGCTATTATTGAGCCATTTTTTTAAAAAATATTTGTTGGGCATGCAGCCTGTTTGCTAGAATTTTCGCTAGTATTTTGTAGTCACATATGAATAGGGTATTTTCAGGTGGTTTACCAAGTTTTAAGAGTACTATGATATTGTCTTCACATAGTGATTTGGGAAGGTGGCCTATATTTAATGCTTTGTTGTACATGTTTAGTAAGCTTGCATGGGGGTGGGGTCATGTGTTCCTTATATATTGTGTGTTGCACAATAATCTTTGTTATCTGAGGAAGGGTGGCTAGGTCCACCGAAACGTTATCCATGTTTTCACTTAAATAAATGTGTTAAAGGCATGTCCACCCCTTTTAAACCTTTTTGGTATATAGTAGGGCTCCCTTCCCCAGCCCCAACCGCTATAATAGATTTTTCAGAATCCCCCCTGATCATAACTTACCTTCCCTCTTTCTTCTGGCGTACTGTCCCAGCCCTCTGCTTGCATGAAACTGCAAGCAGGGGGCCAGACTGGCAGCCGCGTCCGTGATTGGCTGAGAGGCAGGCAATCACGGACGTGGCTGCTGGCAGTGGAGAACGCTGGGGGAGAGAGGTGAGGTAAGTAGAGCTTGGGGGAATTTCCCTAAAATCTATTATAGCGGTTGGGGCTGGGGGAGGAAGACTTACTATATACTAAAGGGGTTTGTAGCTAGGAGGAGGGAGAGCAAAACGGGTGGGAGAAGGAGGGCTGCAGTGCGCATGACAAAATTCTCCTGGAGGAGAGACAGGAGGCAGAGTCCTATATGGCCAGTTTTCTGGAATTTGGTGGGGCATAGCAGGGCAGCCATTTGGAGCTGGGATGTAAGGTAAGGATTTTTATTCACTACACATTGGGGCCAGTAGTGGGTGAAATTATAGTTCTGGGGGTGGACATGCCCTTTAATGTCCCTATTCCTGCGCACTAAGCTCCATCACAGATATAATAAGTACTGTATATAAACCGAGTCTCAGCAATCACCTCAGTCAGCTGAAGTTAATGTTGATACAGTTTTGTATCAATTATGATTAGTTATGCTGCTTTCAATCACAGGGCAGACTGGATACATTTTTGAAACGTACAAATGCTGCTTCTCACTCCCAGCTCAATTGACAATGTAAAAGTCTATGTAGCAGTCTATGGACACCAGGAGAGGTAGAACAGCAGATTGCACTGAGCAGACAGAAAGGGGGGATTCCAGGCCAGGGGAGAACTGGCCCAGTAGGCTGAGGGGCAAATGCCCCCTGGGCTGGTCTCCGATGAAAAATTTGGGCTGCCACAGAAGCTATTAGTAAGTTACGTGCTTGAAAGGCACAACACACACCTTTAGCGCTAACATGGGCAAGGAACAGGAGTCCTCATCCTTCAGTTCATTTAACAGTCAGCCCACAAGTCCATTAGCAGTGTTAGTTGGCTCTGCAGTTTATTATCCAGGGTCATCAGCCCTCCAATTCATTAGTAAGTGTTATTAGCCCTTGAGATCATTATCCAATGTTGTCAGATTATTAGACAGTGTAAGCCCTCCAGTTCATTAGCCAGTATTGCCAGCCCTCCAGTTCACTAGCCAGTGTTGTCAGCCCTTCAGATCCTTAGCCAGTGTCATCAGCCCTCCAATTCATTAGCAAGTGTTATTAGCCCTCGAGATGATTAACCAATGTTGTCAGTCCTTCAGATTATTAGCCAGTGTAAGTCAATTCTCAATATTATATAGTATCCCTGTACCAACCAGAACTGCAGTATGTGTATTAATACCAGTAATTCTCAATATTATATAGTATCCACGTACCAACTAGAACTGCAGTATATGTATTAATACCAGTTATTCTCAATATTATATAGTATCCCTGTATCAAGAAGAACTGCAGTATATGTATTAATACCAGTAATTCTCAATATTATATAGTATCCCTGTACCAACCAGAACTACAGTATATGTATTAATACCAGTAATTCCCAATATCATATAGTATCCCTGTACCAACCAAAACTACAGTATATGTATTAATATCAGTAATTCTCAATATTATATAGTATCCCTGTACCAACCAGAACTACAGAATATGTATTAATACCAGTAATTCTCAATATTATATAGTATCCCTGTACCAACCAGAACTACAGTATATGTATTAATGCCAGTAATTCTTAATATTATATAGTATCCCTGTACCAAACAGAACTACAGTATATGTATTAATACCAGTAATTCTCAATAGTATATAGTATCCCCGTACGAACCAGAACTACAGTATACTGGATAGTATATAAGGGATAATACGTTACCTACAGTGTAATATAAGTATATTACGCCACAGAGGAATTCCCTGACCATATAAAAACACGAGGCCGTTAGGCAGAGTGTTTTTATAGAGGTTAGGGAACTCCGAGGTTAAGTAATATCCGTATATTATTCTGTAGGTAGCGTATTATTCCATATAATACATAAGGTAAAAAAAAAAAGAACAAGAAAAATCCAGCACAGACAGTCTGTCTCCCCCTCCCTGTCTCTCCCTGTCTGTATTAGTAATATAGATAACAAGCCCGTTTTTATACAGTGACTGACTGACTGACTGAATTACTGTTCTGAGAAGAAGGAGTGAGTGCATTCCTGTGAGTTGACTCAACGCTCTATCAGCACAGTAATTCAGTCAGTCAGTCAGTCACTGTATAAAAAACGGGCTTGTTATCTACATTACTAATACAGACATGGAGAGAGAAATGGGGAGGGGCAGTAGAATACAGGAAGTCACTCAGTGACATCACTAAGTGACTGTAATATAGATTCTTGCCACTGCACCTCCCCATTGAAATGCCAGAGCCTTATGTATTATAAAAAAAATACTGGATAGCCAAATCCAGTATCGCTATAAATGGTAATCCCATGCAGTATCCCCCAAATTCCTTGCCACTTCAAGGACCCATTAAAACCTATTAAAATGGAAAAAATCCTCGAAAATACAAGATTCTTCGAAAATACGAGGCTTCTGAAAATACGAAGATTCTTCGAAATTACGAGGATTCTTCGAAAATACGGACCCAAACGTATTTTCCCGCATTTTCGAAAATACAAGGAATCTTTGAAAATACGAGGATTCTTCGAAAATACGGACCCGAACGTATTTTCCAGCATTTTCGAAATACGAGAAATTTTCAAAAACGCGGTTCGGAAAGGTTCAGAAGGCGGAAAACCGGAAAATCTGCGATATTCGCCGTTCGCGAACAGGGCCATCACTAACGCCGAGTAGTGACGTCAGTGGCATTAAGATTACACAGGTAAGTGACTTGAGTATAAGTCGAGTATTTTTATAACCTAAAAACCTCGACTTATACTTGAGTATATATGGTGTGTCTTTATTCAACCTCCAATAATTTGCTACTATGTAACTGTTAGACAGACATTACAGACTAATACAAATATGTGTAACAACATTCTTCATTTCAGGGGAATTATACTAGTGCTGAAATAGAATCGTTTCTGGCAGTAACTGGTAGTTTTCAAGCTCCTCCTCCTTCAATAATATATGTCCTCTACTGTTTAAGATGGTAGAATTGTCAGCGACAATGACTGTGGGAGGAGCCAGAAAAAGCCGATTGTTGCATGAGTAAAATTTTCCTTTGAGGCATGTAGCATATTGGACTCTGTCAGCATCTGTAGTAGTAGTATAGAGCAAGCTGGTGAAATAACACTAAGCATGAAGATGTGTTTTATGTAAGCTTAGTGCTAAGGGCACCTGGTAGATTTGCTGGTTTGATAACATACATGTTATGGTCATTCATAACAACACTACAGATAGTTGTAAATTGACTGTCCGATAATAGTCTGTACATTTCATAGAAACTTCATAGAAACTTTCATAGAACTTTTACAAGACCGAAGTATATCTGTAATATTTATCTAGATCCACTGGACTTGAAATTTGGTTCTTGGAAATGTTTCAGTATTCATGTGACTGGATCTCTCAATTCTTCTTCTAAATTGAGAAAGCCAATCAGATAACTAGTGATACTTCTTCAAGAACTAAACTTCGAGATTAGATGATCTAACAGATTATCACAGATATACCTTGACCTGGATAAACAAGAACCTTCATATACAAGTATATTGACACTATATAGGCAACTATGTATTGAACTACAGTATATAAGTGTACAATATGCATATAGATTATAGAGTATAATACATACATACAGTAAATATAAGGATATTAGGATGAAACTATGGCTTTAAGATAATGAGGGAGATTCAATAAAAGTTCTTATTGTTTAAAATGGTGCTAATTTTGCCCCAACCAATCAGAATGTGTGTAACATTTAAAAGCTTACATCTGATTGGTTGGGACAAAATTAGCACCATTTTAAACGATAAGAACTTTTATTGAATAACCCCGAATATTGGTTAATGGTATATAAATATTGTCAGAACGTAAGGCACAAGGAACAGAATGCAAATACATAATAATATACCTCCAATTATGATATCATCTGGTTATAAAACAAAAAGATGCTGACAAATTCCCCCCGAAAAACTTTTGAAATAATGCTAAGTGCCCCCCCAAAACATCGCGTTTCAGCCAATCACAGGTGCTGCTGCCAGTCTGGCCCTTTCTACTTTCTTCTGTGCACAAAAGGCATGGAAGCTAAGCAGAAGAATGTTGATGGAAGGAAGGTTGGTAAGTAGGTTTACCAGCACCTCTGAAAGGTGAGAACCTCGCAAGTTTTGAGGTTTTAGGGCACTTAGCATTATATCAAAAGTTTTTTGGGGAGGTGGACATACCCTTTAATAATAAAGTATGCTGTACAGGAAAAGAATGTGTCCGATTCCCCACAGCTCAGCATAGCTAGGAAATAAGTAATGTGGGTAACTCATTATAGAGAAGGTGAATGAATGGAGAATACTAATTCATCTTCAGAAAGCAGAGGCACTGAATTATATATTAAAAGCTAATGAAAGAAAATGCTTTGCAATTTATATTCCGATGACGTTATGTAAATGTCTGCACTGTGATAGGAAAAAGTCAAGGGCACTCAATAAATATTACACCTTAAAGGGTATGCCCAGCCAAAGAATAAATACATCTTAATAGACTAATTACCCCACAAAACATTAGTTGCGTTTTAACTTTCCTTTAATCCGATCCTCCCACGCTGAGATATACTTACTTTTACCTCAGCCAATCCCTAACCAAAAGTCCCGCCTCTTGCCGTCATTTGAGTATGTACTGTCAGTCAAGGTAAACACAACTAAGGTTTTGGGAGTAATTAGGCTACAAAGACTTATTTTTTGGCTGGACATGCCCATTAAATAGTTTGCGTGCAAAAGCTATTCTACTACTAGAGGTATCGGTGACCTGAGACAGATTAGAAGACTTTCTGGGTGCAGTCAGCCGTGTTTTGATACATAATGGTAAAAACCAGAGCTTCTGGAAGTTTAGAAATTTTCAGGGTTATTCAATAAAAGTTCTTATTGTTTAAAATGGTGCTAATTTTGCCCCAACCAATCAGATGTTAGCTTAGAAGTGTTAAATAAGATCTGATTGGTTGGGGCAAAATTAGCACCATTTTTAACGATAAGAACTTTTATTGAATAACCCTGATCATATTTAATTTATTAAATTATTTGATTTGATTTTGTGACCGTTTTTATTAAGAAATAATCTGTATTTTTTGTAAATAATTAGATTTCAATAAAAATAATTACATATGTATGAGGTCAAATAACGTATAATTAATTAATATCAGCATTTTGTACCTAATAAAAGGAGTGTGTGTGCAACTATGTATTGATCTTCAAGACTTATTTCCCAGTAAATGGGACTTTGAGTTAATTTCTGGTCTTAATATAATTATGTAACATTTTGGTATAAATATACATCCTAATAGTCCAGAACTTGAGGTCAATATGGCAAATATCTCCACACACACAGTGTTTTTCCTGGGCAGTACAGTTTTCTAATCAACTATTTTCCAACTCAATTTAAAGGGTATGTCCACCTAAAAAATGTTTATTTTCTGTAGTATAGACATCCCTGTATGTCCACCTAAAAAATGTTTATTTTCTGTAGTATAGACATCCCTCTCCCATCTCTAACAGCATGGCTTAAATTGTAAATAAAAGGTCCAGAAAAAGGGCTCCCCTGTGCATGCTAGAGCCCTCCAGGGAGACAGAGAAGGCTCCTACTCTTCAGTTTCCTGGACTTTGGCTAGACATTGCAGGAGAACCATTTGGAGCAGAGGTGAAAGGTAAGGATTTTGTAACACTACACAGTGGGGCCAGTATGGGGGTTAAATTTTAGTTTATGGGATGGACATGCCCTTTAAAGGTAAACTGTGGTCTCTATACAAGTGTCCTTTAACATTAATCCAGCATCATGCTTCTAGCTATAGTCTATCCAAGCTTATAGTGGTATGAGGGGTGCCACTTCCTGTTACACTATATAGCTAGAATCATTGTTCTGCTACCTCGCTGGTGACTTGAGAATGCCCCAATTGATCCTTTTGTGGTTTAGAGGGAAGGTACATACACCACACCATACTGGTTCATCATCATCTACTTTATAAGCTCCAACCCATAATTTGTTATTTTTAAACAATCCTGAAAATTAAAGTCCCTGTGTCCAGAAGCAGAGGAAAGCACAAAGAATGGTTTGCAAAAAGATTCATTTTGGGGAGTAGGGGTGTATGACAAATCTCATGATGGAGATTCAATATGGCCCAAATCCTTCTAAAAACCCATGTTATCCCAAAGAAATTTCAGTTTAACGTGGGTTTTAGATGGATTTTAGAGCACAGCGCCATTTCCATATTTTCTTGAAAATAACGATCCAAAACCCGTAGCGTTAAGTTTTGCGCTACTTGGTAGCTCGAAACTCAACGGTACTGTGTGGGAGGCTTTAAAGTCATGTTACTTACCTTAGCCTGATCCCACGATGCAATACCTGACATAATCTCGTTTACGTCAGGTATTGTATCGCGGGATCGGGCTAAGGTAAGTTACGCAACTTCCCGAAATTTAATCTCCCTGATAGTGCAAACTGGAAAATTAAAGGGTATCTCCACCTCCAAAGCAGCAAAATCATATAGTGTAGGGGACCCCCCAACCCTAAACAGCAACTTTAAATCTTCTAAAACAGCCTCTTAATGTACTTACCCACCTCCGTTCCCTCAGTCGCTGCCTCTTCTGATACTTTTAAGTACAGAAGCGCAGACAGGGCTGCCAGCCAGCAGAGGGAGCCAAAGGAAGGAGGTCGCGTATGTACATTTCAGGTCTGTTATAGATGATTTAAAGCGAGCGATGCATGCTGGATTACACACAGACACTCCTCATTTTTTTGGACTTTTATCAGGCCCTGAAGGACAACCATAAGGAGCAGAAAAGAAAGGTAGGGATCTTTGCCACACATTGGAGCAAATTTTTGTTTGAGGGTAGACATGCCCTTTAACCCTTTCCCTGCCACAGATCGTATATTCACGATCTGTGCAGTGAATGTTCAAACTGCCACAGATCGTGAATATACGATCTGTGGCTTCCCCCCTCCCCAAAAAAATTTCCCCCCCTCTAGGCGCGATCGGGGGGCCAAATCCGAGGGGGGGATCGGAAGATATCCCTACCTTAACATGGCCCCCGCAGCTGAAGCCGGTCCCACGTGGAGGAAGTTCCTTGTTCCGGAAAGGGAGACCCCGGTGATGTCACTGATCTTCCTCCTTCACCGGGGTCTTCCCATATGGAGGTACACTGCTGCCCCCGGTGGTCCAGTGGAGGTACTGCAGCATGATCTCTATATAGATCATGCTGCTGTACCTAGTATAGAACAAGCTGTCAAGCTGACAGCTGTTCTATACATTTTGTGAATGGAACTCAAAGTTCCATTCACAAATAGGATTTTTTCTAAGTCTTTGCTACTTAGCGAAGACTTAGAAAAAAAATGGGGACAGAGATCAATATTTGGTGACCACTTCTGATCACCAAATTATTGATCTTTGCCAATGAATGAAAAATCACTTCCTGGAAAATGATTTCCGGGAAGTGATTTTTCCGATCGGATTTCGAATTGGAAAACGGGCATTTATGCCCGTATTCCAAGTTCGGTATCATTCCCTAAGATGATCTGATGATTATCTTTGGGAATGATCAGGGAAAAAAAGGGGAAATACACACAAAAAAATTCTTAAAGTGATACACACACCCTTTTTTTTTTTTTACCCTAAAACTATAAATTAGAAAAAAAAGTTGTCTTCTCCAAGCTCCCCAATGTCCCCAGTGATATCGGTAAAGTAAACGCGGATACTTATTTGTTCGATTTCAAGGGAAACTAAGCCTATATTTTATAAGGAAATTTTGCAGAGGTACCAAATAAAGACCGTATTGAATTTTTAGGATCAGTAAAGTGTGCAAAAACGTGTGTGACTCTCCATACTAACCGACTTCACTAAAATACCACTAAAAGGGGGAGAGTGTGTGTGTGGGGGGTGGGTTGTGGCGTTTTTAAAAATTTTTCTTGTAACTGCACTTCTAAATGCGTCCCATTTGAGCTAGTTGGTGGCCTCGTCTCTGTTTGCACCCACGCAAATGGCACACCGTTTGATTCAGGACATGTGGGAGATTGCTATTTAGTGGGTTTTTTTGCTTGTCAAGTGGGTTTAGGTAGGATTTCAACCCTTGAATCATCTCATTTTATTTTTCACAAAATCTCGTAAAAACACCGAGTTCTTTGGATCGCTGGGTCTGGAATTCTTCATGCATGTATGAAAGCATGGCACCGTAACGTAGCTGAAGGTGTGTAGATTCCAAAAATATATAGTTTGTGGAGGGAATTTCCATGTTTCGGGACTGTTTCCTTAGAAAAAGTGTAGGCTGTTCAAATTACAGAGCACTTTGATTTTTTCTTGTAATTGCATTTGTGCATGCGTCCCATTTGAGCTAGTTGGTGGCCACGTCTCTGTGTGCATCCACGCATATGGCATACCGTTTGATTCAGGACATGTGGAAGATTGCTATTTAGTGGGTTTTTTTGCTTGTCAAGTGGGTTTAGGTAGGATTTCAATCCTTGAATCATCTCATTTTATTTTTTACAAAACCTCGTAAAAACACGGAGTTCTTTGGATCGCTGGGTCTGGAATTCTTCATGTATGCATGAAAGCATGGAACCGAACCGTAGCTGAAGGTGTTTAGATTCCAAAAATATTAGTTTGTGGGGGGGGATCTCATGTTTTGGGACTGTTTCCTTAGAAAAAAGGGTAGGCTGTTCAAATTACAGAGCACTTTGTTTTTTCTTGTAATTGCATTTGTGGATTGCGTCCATTTGAGCTAGTTGGTGGCAACGTCTCTTGTGCATCCACGCATATGGCATACCGTTTGATTCAGAAACATGTGGGGATTGATATTTAGGGTGGGGGTTTATTTGCGGGGGGGGGCATTTCAAAGTTGGGGCGTGCTGTTTGAAATTACAGAGCACTTTGATATTTTTTCTGTAATTACACTGGGCGATGCGTCCCAATTGAGCTAGTGGTGGCCCGTCCCTGTGTGCATCCACGCATATGGCATACCGTTGATTCAGGGCATTTGGAAGATTGTATAATTGACAAGTTTTTTTTACATGACATGGAAATTTTGCCATGATTTTAACTTGAATTGTATTTTTATAAATTTTTCCGAAAATCTGGTAAAAAGCGAAATTGTACACAAAACTGCACCCACACCATTTGGTAGGTATGATAAAAGAATCACACCATGGTAGTGGCTGAAGGTGTGTAGAGGCAAGAATATTGTATATAGTTTTGGGGGGGTATTTCTAATATAGAGGGTGTGTTGTCGGTGTTTAGTCTGACAATCTGAAAAGTTGCTGAATTGGGCCACTGTCATTGGTCACTTGTGGCTAGTTGAGTTCACGTTCTGCGTGTGTGTAACCATACATAGGGGCATACCGTTTTGATTCAGAACATTTGGGAGATGGAGATCGATATTGGTTAACTTTTTTTTTACATACTGGGATTTTGGCATGATTTCTTACCTTCTTGAGAGGTTGTTTTTTTAAAATTTTTAGAAAAATTGCTAAAGTGTGGAAATTCTCGAAGTAGAACGGCGCCACACCATGAGGTACGATATGAAAAAACTACAGAATTTCGAGATTAGATAAAGGTGTGTGGATTCGAGAAAATATGGTTTGTGGGGGGTGTGTGGTTTGTGGGGTGAAAAATTGCAAAGAGCGAGGTTCAAATTCAGATTTGACTGATATTTTTTGCTTTCTGAGCCATGTGCAATTGTTCTCATGCTTTTGTCTTTTGGCTTCCACTCACGTGTGTACCACAACATACTGGCCATCATCCGTTTGATTCGGACATTGTGGGAGGTAGATTTGATATTAGTAGCTGTTTTTTTTACATTCTGTGGGTTTTGGCCATGATTTCTACCTTTTTGAAGTGTTTTTGTTCATTTTTTCAGACAAATGCGAATTCTACGAAGAAACTGGCCGCCCACACCACTTGATTGTAGAAGAACCAACTACAGCGTTACGTAGCTGAAGGTATGTAGATAGATGACTAGAATATATAGTTTGCGGGTTGGGCTGGGGTATTTCCAAGTTATGAGGGGTGTTCATTTTAGGAAAATCTGGGAAAGTTGTCTGTTATTGGCTTCATGCGTCGATTGTTTTACATTTTGACTAGTCGCTTCCACGTTCAGTGTGTGTAACCACACATATGGCACACTGTTTGATTCAGGACATTTAGGAGATTGATATTTGGTAAGTTTTTTTTACATTACATGGGGTTTTGGTGTGATTTTGTAACTTTGAAATGTATTTTTCTCTATTTTTCCAGAAAATTGTGTAGAAATGCGAAATTCTACGAAGAACTGCGCCCACACCATTGATGGTATGAATGAACAAACTACAGCGTTACATAGCTGAAGGTGTGTAGATTTCAGGAATATATAGTTTGTGGGGGTTATTTCTAAGTTACGGGGGTGTTTTGTGGAAAAAACTGCAGACTGTCCGAATTCGGAGTTGGATAAAACTATTTTCGCTGTTCTGAGCCATCGTGCATTGTCTCACTTTGTGGCTTTTCGCTTCCACATCCGCGTGTGTAACCACACATATGGCATACCATTTGATTCAGGACATTTGGGGGATTGATATTTGGTAACTTTTTTTTACATTCCGTGAGGTTTTGGCATGATTTCTACCCTTTGAAGTTGTTTTTTGTTCATTTTTTCAGACAAATGCGAACTTCTACGAAGAAATGCGCACCCACATTGATGGTACGAATGAACAAACTAAAGAATTTGTAGATAAAGGTGTGTGGGATTCGAGAAATATATGGTTTCTGTGGGGGTTGTTTTGTGGGGAAAAATTGCAGACTGTTCAAATTCAGATTTGACTGAATATTTTTGCTGTTTCTGAGCCATTGTGCATTGTTTCACTTTGTGTCTTTTGGCTTCCACCCACGTGTGTAACCACCACATATGGCATACCGTTTGATTCAGGACATTTGGGAGATTGATATTAGTAGCTTTTTTTTACATCCCTTGGGGTTTTGGCATGATTTCTACCTTTTGAAGTTGTTTTTGTTCATTTTTTTCAGACAAATGCGAATTTCTACGAAGAACTGCGCCCACACCATTGATTGTATGAATGAACAAACTACAGCGTTACGTAGCTGAGTATGTATATCTGAGAAATATAGTTTTGCGGGGGTATTCCAAGTTAGAGGGGTGTTCAGTTTGGAAAATCTGGGAAATGCTGTTATTGGCTCACTGCATGCGCTTGTTTTACATTTGACTAGTCGCTTCCTCAGTGTGTGTGTAACCACACATATGGCACACTGTTTGATTCAGGACATTTAGGAGATTGATATTTGGTAAGTTTTTTTTACATTACTATGGGTTTTGGTGTGATTTTGTAACTTTGAAATGTATTTTTCTCTATTTTCCAGAAAATTGTGTAGAAATGCGAATTCTACGAGAACTGCGCCCACACCCATTGATGGTATGAATGAACAAACTACAGCGTTACCATAGCTGAAGGTGTGTAGATTTCAGGAATATATAGTTTGTGGGGGTTATTTCTAAGTTACGGGGGTGTTTGTGGAAAAAACTGCGACTGTCCATTTCGGAGTTGGCTAAATATTTTCGCTGTTTCTGAGCCATCGTGCATTGTCTCACTTTGTGGCTTTTCGCTTCCACATCCGCGTGTGTAACCACACATATGGCATACCATTTGATTCAGGACATTTGGGAATTGATATTTAGTAACTTTTTTTTAGATTCCATCAGGTTTTTGCATGATTCTTCCTTTTGAAGTTGTTTTTTGTTCATTTTTTCAGAAAAGTGCGAACTTCTACGAAGAACTGCGCCCACACCATTGATGGTATGAAGGAACAAACTACAGCGTTACATAGCTAAGGTGTGTAGATTTCAGAATATATAGTTTGGTGGGGGTTATTTTAAGTTACGGGGGTGTTTTGTGGAAAAAACTGCAGACTGTCCAAATTCGAAGTTGGCTAAATATTTTCGCTGTTTCTGAGCCATCGTGCATTGTCTCACTTTGTGGCTTTTCGCTCCCACGTCCGCTGTGTACCACACATATGGCATAACGTTTGATTCAGGACATTTGGGAGATTGATATTTAGTAACTTTTTTTTAGATTCCATCAGGTTTTGGCATGATTTCTCTACCTTTAAGTGATTGTTTTTTTTGTTCATTTTTTCAGAAAAGTGCGAATTTCTACGAAGAACTGCGCCCACACCATTGATGGTATGAATGAACAACTACAGCGTTACATAGCTGAAGGTGTGTAGATTTCAGAAATATATAGTTTGTGGGGTTATTTCTAAGTTACGGGGGTGTTTTGGGAAAAAACGCAGACTGTCCAAATTCGGAGTTGGCTAAATATTTTCGCTGTTTTCGAGCCATCGTGCATTGTCTCACTTTGTGGCTTTTTCGCTTCCACGTCCGCGTGTGTAACACACTATGCATACCGTTGATTCAGGACATTTGGGAGATTGATATTTGGTACCTTTTTTTACATTCCATGGGTTTTGGCATGATTTCGACCTTTTTGAACGTTGTTTGATGTTCATTTTTTTTTAAAATCTGGTAAAAGTGCAAACTTCTACGAAGAACTGCCCACAAACACCATTGATGGTATGAATGAACGAACTACAGCGTACATCAGCTGAAGGTGTGTGTAAGATTTCAGGAATTATAGTTTTGGTGGGGGGTATTTTTGAGTTGGGGGGGTGTTTTGTGGAAAAACTGCAGACTGTTCAAATACAAAAACTGGCTAATTTTTTTTGCTGCTACTGACATTTGGTACTGGTCACGCTCTGGGTTAGTTGGTAGCCATGTCTCTGGGTACACCCATGAATGTGGCATACCGTTTTATTCGGGAGGGGTTAGGCTTTCATATTTGAGATGCGTTTGAACTTTCCTCCACAGTTTTTAGCTGAAATTCGCATTTGATTTTGTCTCTGATTTTACAGTTGAGGAAAAAAAGGAAAATGTGAGAAAGTAACTTACAATTTGACGAAGAGCTGCGTCCGGGTATCTGCATTTTGATCGAAACTTATCTCACTCGTAAAATCCTGCGGGTGTGTAGTTTCTAAAAATATCTCACTTGTGGGGATATTTTAGTTAATTTGGTAGATATTCTATGTTAACTGTCAGTAGTGGTTATACATTTTAATTTGGTGTAATATTCTAGGAGGTGCAGTTTTAGTTTGGGGGGGTCTCCTGTACAGGAAAAGTGGGGTACCTACATATATCTGGTATTGTTGTACTCGGGAGTATCAGAGCTTTTAGAAACAGTAAGATTTTTGTGTGTAACCTTAAGATAACTATAAGTAAAAATGGGAAAAATCCATGAAAATTTTCAAATTTTTCATTTTTTTTACATATTTTACCCATAATTCCAGTAAAATTTCCAGAAAAGTTACAAAATTTTGTTACCATATTAAAGTACACTTTGTGCTGAAAAAAACAATGTATAATATTCCTGATTTACTGCAAGGTTTCCTACTGTAAAATTAGTCTAAAGCGATTAAGGACAAAATCCTGAAAATTCTTCTGGCAGTTAACGCAAAAAAAAATCAAAATCTCCTGGCAGTGAAAGGGTTAAACTTTAAATGACCATAACTTTGTATCAACAAAATCAAGAGACATCATCCTACGCTTGTTTGAAATGTGTGAGAGCTCCAATTAAAAGTATCCTTGTGTTGAGGACACTTGTATAAAGACCACAGTTCCCCATTAAATTTCATTTCATTTTTAGAATGTAAACTTTTCTTTACTGAGTATTTAATTTATATAATTATTTATAGACCTGCTTCCAACTTTACCAGTCACATTGGAGATCTCTCCCTCCGAACATGGGATACAATCATAACAGCAGGATTGGGCTCCAAGTTTTGATGCCTTTCTAAAGCCCAGGAGACAAAAGTCTGAACACCTCCCTTTAGGAACCTAAAAGGAACTAATAAACTAAACAAAAGCAATGAAATTTTTTGCCAAAAATAAATAAATATGGAAAACTGCACAGATACTTTGAACTACCCTTATGAGTTTTCTACCCTTACTTTACTCTTAACTTTCCCATTGACTTTTGTTTTCAGATTTTTTAATTTTTCTGATCCAAAAACAGAACTTCTTTGCATTCATTTATATAGAAGGGCGCCTTAAAGCCACATATTTGGGTAAAGGTATACACATAGGGTATCAAATAAATCAGAAGGCATGTGGCATTTTTTTTAATCAGTGTCAAAAATAATATTTTAAGTAAAAAAAGAAGGAAAAACGCAAAATTGATAAATTCTTTGCATTTTTATTTGTAGAAAATTGTGGAATTCACTACTTCTATTTGTGAGATATAGGTGGGGTATGTTTTGATCAAAATGCAGATACCTAGACACAGACGTTCAGCAAATTGGAAGTTTCTCTTTCAAGTTTCACGGGCAATTACAGAGAATAAATCTCACCAGCTCTCTATAACAGCTCCTACAATAAACACCCATCAAACTTAAAAATACCCCCACAAACTATGTATTATATAAAAACCCACCAAATATTTCCCATATGTCCTGAATTAAATGGTATGCCTCATGAATGTGTGTGTGAAGAGTAGCAAATAACCCCAATTTTGCAACTGTTCTTTTTTTCAGGCTTAACGCTTCTTTAAAACGACAAATTATATGTTATTTTAAACACACCTGCAACAAAATAGTGCTACCATTCTTCAATTCAAAAATGCAAAATTCCGAAAACAGTTCTCTGTAGAAATGTTCAATATCAGCAGAATTTCTGAAAAAGCTACAAAGAAGGGTTGGCCAAACTCCTCGTACAAAGAAATTGTACCACTAAATATCAATCTTCTACATGTCCTGAATAAAATATTTGTCTGTTTATACACAGACAACACATAGCCATAAATGGTGGCAATGCAGTGTTGTGTGTGCATACTGGAATCTACACACCCTAACGGACATCCATTTACACATATGTGCAGATCAAAATGCTCTGTATTTTATACAGCTTCCACTTTTTTAAACTAAATACCCCTCAAATTTAGAAATACCCCCAACTTTTTATTTATGAGAGATTTTCTGAAAACATGAAAAAAAAAGTATAAAAACCTGATATATTTCTTATAACCTACACATCTTCATCTACATAATGGTGCCATTATTTTATACATACATGCAGAATTCCAGGCGCAGTTCTTTTTAGAAAACCCATTAAATATCAATCTCCCACATGTCCTGAATCTAACAGTATGCCACATGCATGGCTGTAAATAGAAAATAGCCTCACAATTACCCTAAGCGTAACTTTAGTGCTTTTCTCATTGAGCAGGTATGCATTTTTTTAGGCTAAACACCCTTTACCTTGGAAACAACCACATGAACTAGATTTTAAAGACCCACATACCTTCTCCTATGTAACATTAATTTGTTCACACATTCATTTGGCATATTATTTGATTCTAGACATGTAATAAATTGATGTTTAAGGAGATTGTGTTTTTTTTAATTTTTTATATCTCATAGGGTTTGTGCAAGATTTATGATTTGAAATTGTATTATGCTAAAATCAATGAGCGTTTTTTGGTTTACCTTCCTTGATATTTCTGCTGTGCTGGTGTATCATGCTGGCAATTTCTAGGTTACCTCCCCTGTTATTTCTGCTGGTGTACTATGCTAGTGCTTTCTGGGCCTTCCCTGTTATTTCTGCTGGTTCGACCATGGGCATGGTGTGCTTATGGGCCCCCCCTTTCCTGTTATTTCTGCTGGTTCAACATGCTGGAGCTTTCTAGGTTACCTTCCCAGTTATTTCTGCTGGTTTACCATGCTGGCATTTTCTAGGTTACCCTTCCGTTATTTTCTCTGGTGTGTACTATGCTAGTGCTTTCTGGGCTCCCTGTTATTTCTGCTGGTGCCATGCTGGTGCTTCTGGGCCTTCCTGTTATTTCTGCTGGTGTACCATGCTAGTGCTTCTGGGCTTTCCATGTTATTTCTGTGGTTCACTTGCTGGTGCTTTTCTGGGCCTCCCTGTTATTTTACTGCTGGGGGGTTGTCCTGCAGTGCTTTCTGGGGCCTTCCCTGGGATTTCTGGGGTTCACCATGCTGGTGATTTCTGGGCCTTCCTGTTATTTCTGCTGGGTGTAACATGTGGTGCTTTCAGGGCTCTCCAGTTATTTATGCTGGAGTGATGTGTACCATGCTAGTGCTTTCTGGCCTTCCCTTTATTTCTTGCTGGTTGTGTACCATGCTAGTGCTTCTTGGGCCCTTCCCTGTTTGTTATTTCTCTGTGGTGTACCATGCTAGTGCTTTCTGGGCCTTCCCTGTATTCTGCTGTGGTGTACCATGCTAGTGCTTTCTGGGCCTTCCCTGTTATTTCTGCTGGTTCAATGCTGGTGCTTTATGGGCCTTCCTGTTATTCTGATGGTGTACATGTAGTGTACTGTTCTGGGCCTTCCTGTTATTTCTGCTGGTGTACCATGCTAGTGGCTTTTCTGGGCCTTCCATGTTATTTCTGATGGTTCACATGCTGGTGCTTTCTGGGGCCTTCCCTGTTATTTCTGCTGGTGTAAATGCTGTGCTTTCTGGGCCTTCCCTGTGTTATTTGTGGTGTACCAGCTGGTGCTTTTCAGGGCCTTCCAGTTATTTCTGCTGTGGTGTCCATGCTGTTAGGCTTTCTGGCCTTCCCGTTATTTCTGCGGTGTACCATGCGAGTGCTTTTCAGGGCCTTCCCTGTTATTTGCTGGTGTACCTATGCTAGTGCTCTTTATGGGCCTTCCCTGTATTATGCTGGTTCCACCTGATGCTAGTGCTTTTGGGCCTTCCCGTGTTATTCTGCGGTGTGACCTATGATGTGCTTTCGGGCCTTCGTGTTATTCTGCTGGTGTCCTGCTGGTGCTTTCTGGGCCTCCGTGTTATTTCTGCTGTCGTACACATGCTGTGCTTTCTGGGCCTTCTCTGGTATTTTGTGGTTCACCATCTGGTGCTCTGGACTTCCCTGTTATTTCTGCTGGTTAACCATTGCTAGTGCTTTCTGGGCCTTCTGTCCCTGTATTTCTGCTGGGTACTATGCTAGTGCTTTCTGGACTCACTGTTATTTCTGCGGTGGATCTATGCTAGGTGCTTTTGGGCCTTCCCTGTTATTTTTGCGGTGTGTTACCATGCTAGTGCTTTCTGGGCTTCCCTGTTATTTCTGCTGGTGTACCATGCTAGTGCTTTCTGGGCCTTCAACTGATCTATTTTCTGCTGGGTGTACTATGCTGGTGCTTTCTGGACCTTCCCTGTATTTCTGCTGGTTTCACCATGCTAGTGCTTTTGGGCTTCTGTTATTTGCCTGGGTACATGCTAGTGCTTTCTGGGCCGCCGTCCGTGTTATTATGTTTGTGTGTGTACATGCTGGTGCTTTCTGGGCCTTCTTTTGTTATTTCTGCTGGTTCACCATGCTTGTGATTTCTGGGCCCTTCCTGTTATTTTTGTGGTTCCCCATGTGGTGCCTTTCTGGGCTTCCCTGTTATTTCTGCTGGTGTACTATGCTGGTGCTTTCTGGGCCTTCCATGTTTTTGTGCTGGTGTACTTGACTATGCTGGTGCTTTTGGGCCCCTTCGTTATTATGCTGCGTGTAAATGTGGTGCTTTCTGGGCCTTCTCTGTTTATTCTGCTGGTGGTTCACCTTCGGTATTAGTGCTTTCTGGGCCTTCTCTGTTATTCTGCTGGTGTACTATGCTAGTGCTTTCTGGGCTTCCCTGTTATTATGCTGTGTAACATGCTAGTGCTTTCTGGGCCTTCCCTGTTATTTTCTGGTTCACCATGTGGGTGCTTTGCTTGGGCCTTCCGTTTATTCTGCTGGTGTACATGCTAGTGCTTTTGGACCTTCCCTGTATTTTTGTGGTTGTGTTACCATGCTAGGTGCTTTCTGGGCCATTCCCTGTTATTTTTTGCGTGGGTTACCATGCTATGCTTTCTGGGCCTTCCCTGTTATTTCCTGGCTGTACTATGCTAGTGGCTTTCTGGGCTTCCCTGTATTTCTGCTGGTGTACATGCTAGTGCTTTTGGGCCTTCCCTGTTATTTCTGATGGTGTTACCATGCCAGTGGTGCTTTTGGGCCTTCCTGTTATTTCTGCTGGTGTGACCATGCTGGTGCTTTCTGGGCCTTCCCTGTTATTTCTGTGGTACACCATGATAGTGCTTTCGGGCCTTCCTGTTATTTCTGCTGGTCGTAACCATGCTAGTGTTTTGGGCCTTAGTGTTATTTCTGCTGGGTGTACCATGTAGGTGCTTTTGGGCTTCTCTGGTATTTTGATGGTTCACCATGCTGGTGCTTTCTGGGCTCCCGTATTTTTGCTGGGTCACATGCTGGTGCTTTCTGGGCCTTCCATGGTGATTTCTGCTGGTGTACCTATGCTAGTGCTTTCTGGGCCTTCCTGTTATTTTGCTGGGTGTACTCATGCTGGTGCTTTCTGGGGCCTTCCGTGTTATTTTGCTGTTGTACATGTGTGTTTTGGGCCATTCTCGTTATTTCTGCTGGTGTCACCATGATAGTGCTTTCTGGGCCTTCTCTGTTATTTCTGCTGGTGTTACCATGCTGGTGCCTTTCTGGGCCTTCCTGTTATTTCTGCTGGTGTTACCATGCTAGTGCTTTCTGGCCTTCCTGTTATTTTGTGGTTCACAATGCTGGTGCTTTCTGGGCATCTTCCTTGTATTTCTGCTGGTGTCCATGCTAGTGCTTTCTGGGCCTTCCTGTTATTTCTGTGGTTTGTGGTGTACATGATGTGCTTTCTGGGCCTTCTCTGTTATTTCTGCTGTGTGTGTACTATGCTGGTGCTTTCTGGGGCCTTCCCTGTTATTTCTGTGGTGTACCATGGTAGTGCTTTTCTGGGCCTTCCCTTTTTTCTGCTGGTGTACTATGCTGGTGCTTTCTGGACCTTCCCTGTTATTTCTGCTGGTCACATGCTAGTGTTCTGGGCCTTCTTGTTATTATTTCTGCTGGTCGTACACTGCTAGTGGCTTTCTGGGCCTTCCTGTGTTATTTCTGCTGGGGTTTGTGTACCATGATGGTGTTTCGGGCCTTCTTTCTGTTTTTCTGCTGGTTCACCATGCTGTGCTTTCGGGCCTTCTGGTTATTTTGCTGGTTTCACCATGCTGTGCTTTCTGGGCTTCCCGGTATTTCTGCTGGGTTGTACTATGTAGTGCTTTCTGGGCTTTCCTGTTATTTTGCTGGTGTACTCATGCTGGTGCTTTCTGGGCCTTCCTGTTATTTGTGGTATACCATGCTAGGTGCTTTCTGGGCCTTCTCTGTATTTCTGCTGGTTACCATGCTAGTGCTTTCTGGGCCTCTCTGTATTTCTGCTGGTGTACCATGTGGTGCTTTCTGGGCCTTCCCTGTTATTTATGCGGTGTACCATGCGAGTGCTTTCTGGGCTCCCTGTTATTTTTGCTGGTCACCATGCTGGTGCTTTCTGGGCTCTTCTCTGTTATTTCTGCTGGTGTACTATGCTAGTTGTTCTGGGACCTTCCTGTTATTCTGTTGGTGTACCATGCTGGTGCGTTCTGGGCCTTTCACTGTTATTTCTGCTGGTGTAAAATGCAGTGCTTCTATGGGCCTTCTGTTATTTTGTTGGTTCACATGTAGGTGATTTCTGGGGGCTTTCCTGTTATTTCTGCTGGGTTGTACCATGTAGTGCTTTCTGGCCTTCCCTGTTATTTCATGCGGTTCACCATGCTGTGCTTTCTGGGCCTTCTCTGTTATTTCCTGCGGTGTACCATGCTAGTGCTTCTGGCCTTCCTGTTATTTCTGTTGGGGTACCATGCTGGTGCTTTTCTGGGCCTTCTTCCTGTTATTTTTTGCTGGTGTACCATGCTAGGCTTTTCTGGGCCTTCCTGTTATTTCTGCCTGGGTTGACCTGATAGTGCTTTCTGGCCTTTCCTGGTATGTTCTGCTGGTTCACATGATGGTGCTTTTCTGGCCTTCCCTGTATTTCTGTGTTACCATGCTGGTGTTTCTGGTGGCGTCCCTGTTATTTCTGCTGGTGTACCATGCTGGTGCTTTCAGGGCCTTCCCAGTATTTGCTGGTGTACCAGTAGTGCTTTCTGGGCCTTCCCTGTTATTTCTGCTGGTGTTAACTGCTAGTGCTTTCAGGGCCTTCCCTGTTATTTCTGTGGTGTACTATGCTAGTGCTTTCTGGGCCTTCCATGTTATTTCTGTGGTTCACATGCTATCTGTCGTGATTCTGTTACTGGGCTTCTGGCTCGTTTTTAGTGTGTACATGCTGTGCTTCTGGGCCTTCTGTGTTATTTCTGCTGGTTGTACACCGGCTGGTGCTTTCGGGCCTTCTCTGTTATTATGCGGTTCACCATGCTGGTGCTTTTGGGACCTCCCTGTTATTTCATGCTGGTTCACCATGCTGGTGCTTTCTGGGCCTTCTCTGTTATTTCTGCTGGTGTACTATGCTAGTGCTTCTCTGGACCTTCCCTGTATTTCTGCTGGTGACCATGCTAGTGCTTTTGGGCCTTCTGTATTTTGTGGTGTACATGTAGTGTTTTCGGCCTTCTGTTATTTCTGCTGGGGTACCATGCTAGTGCTTTCTGGGCCTCCTGTTATTTCTGATGGTGTACTATGCTGTGTGCTTTTGGACCTTCCTGTTATTTATGCTGGTCACGCTAGCTAGTGCTTTCTGGGCCTTCACTGGTATTTCTGCTGGCGTACTATGCTAGTGCTTTCTGGGCCTTCCGTGTATTTTTGTGGTGTACCATGGTGGTGCTTCTGGGCTTCTCTGTTATTTTGCGTGGTTTACCATGCTGGTGATTTCTGGGCTTCCTGTTATTTCTGCTGGTTCACCATGCTGGTGCTTTCTGGGCCTTCCAGGTTATTCTGCGGTGTACTATGCTAGTGTTGGGCCTTCCGTGTTATTTCTGCCTGGTGTACTAGCTGGTGCTTCTGGCTTCCCTGTTATTTCTTGGCTGGTCTGTACCATGTGGTGCTTTCTGGGCTCACTTTTCTCTGTGTATTTTCTTCTGTTATTCTGCTGGATTGGTACACATGCTAGTGCTTTCTGGGCCTTCCTGTTATTTCGGTGGTGTACATGCTAGTGCTTTCTGGGGCCTTCCCTGTATTTTATCGGGGTTACCAATGCTAGTGCTTTCTGGGCCTCCTTTTCCCTTTTATTTCTGAGGTCACCATGTGGTGCTCTTCGGGGCCTTCCCTGTTATTTCTGCTGGTGTACGTATGCTAGTGCTTTCTGGGACTTCCTGTTATTTCTGCTGGTTGTACATGCTGTGCTTTTCTGGGCCTTCCCGTGTTATTTTTGCTGGTGTACCATGCTAGGGCTTTCTGGCCTTCCTGTTATTTCTGATGGTTTACTGTGGTGACTTCTGGGCCTTTTGTTTTTCTGCTGGTGTACCATGCTAGTGCTTCTGGGCCTTCCCTGTATTTTGATGGTGTACTATTTGGTGCTTTCTGGGCCTTCCTGTTATTCTGCATGGTGTTACCATGCTGGTGCTTAGGGCCTTCCCTGTTATTTCTGTGGTTACTATGTAGTGCTTTCATGGGCCTCCTCTGTTATTTTGCTGGTGTACCATGCACTAGGCTTTCTGGGCCTCCGTGTTATTCTGCTGGTGTTGTACCATGCTAGGTGCTTTTTGGGCTCTTTCCTCTGTTATTTCTGCTGGTTCACCATGTGCGTGATTTGGGCTTCCCTGTTATTTCTCTGGTTACCATGCTGGTGCTTCTGGGCCTTCCCTTGTATTTCTGCTGGTGTGTACTAGCTAGTGCTTCTGGGCTTCCTGTGTTGTTTGTGTGTTACTCATGTGGTGCTTTCGGGCACTCCTGTGTTATTTTGATGGTGTGCCGCTAGTGCTTTCGGGCCTATCTGTTATTCTGCTGGTTCACCATGCTAGTGCTTTCTGGGCCTTCTCTGTTATTTTGCTGGCTGTACCATGCTGGTGCTTTCTGGGCCTTCCCCTGTTATTTCTGCTGTGTTACCATGCTATGTGCTTTATGGCCTTCCCTGTTATTTCTGCTGGGTCACAATGCTTGGTGCTTTCTGGGCCTTCTCTGTTATTTTGATGGTTCGTACATGCTAGTGCTTTGGGCCTTCCCTGTTATTTCTGAGGTGTACCATGCTAGTGCTTTCTGGGCCTTCCTATGTTATTTCTGCTGGTTGTACTATGCATGGGCTTTTCTGGGCTTCCCTGTTATTTCTGCTGGTGTCACCATGCTGTGCTTTCTGGGCCTTCCGTTATTTCTGATGGTGTACTATGTAGGTGCTTTCTGGACCTTCCTGTTATTTCTGCTGTCACCATGCTAGTGCTTTCTGGGCCTTCCTGTTATTTTGCTGGTCGTTACCATGCTAGTGCTTTCTGGGCTCTTGTTATTTCTGGGTGCGGGTACCATGCTGGTGCTCTTTGGGCCATTTCTGTTTTTCTCTGCTGGTTACCTGGATGGTGCTTTCTGGGGCCTTCCCTGTATTTTTGCCTGGTTCACCATGTGGTGCTTTCTGGCCTTCCCGTTATTTTGCTGGTGCTAGTGTAGCTACCTGTTATCTGTGATGCTGTGCTTTTGGGCCTTCACTTGTTATTTTCTGCTGGCTGTAGTACTTGATGGTGCTTCTGGGCCTTCCTGTTATTTAGCTGGTGTCCATGATGTGCTTTCTGGCCTTCTCTGGTTTCTGTGGTTCTCATGCTAGTTGCTTTCTGGGCCATCTGATGTTATTTCGTGTGGTGTACCCATGCTGTGCTTTCTGGCCCTTCCCGTTATGTCTGGGTGTACCATGCATGGTGCTTTTGGGCCTTAGCTGTTATTTCTGCTGGGTATCCATGCTGGTGTTTCTGGGCCTTCTCTGTATTTTGCTGGTTGTTTTACATGCTAGTGCTTTCTGGGACTCCCATGTTATTTTTGTTGGTGTACCATGTGTGGCTTTCTGGGCTCCCTTCTGTTATTTTCTTGCTGGTGTACATGCTAGTGACTTTCTGGGCCCTCCCTGTTATTTCGGCTGGTTCACATGCGTGTGCTTTTCGGGCTTCCTGTTATTTCTGTGGTACCATGCGTGGTGCTTTCTGGGCCTTCCCGTGTATTTCTGCTGGTGTTCACAGCTGGTGCTTATGGGCCTTCTCGTTATTTTGCTGGTGTACTATATGCTTGTGCTTTATGGACCTTCCTGTTATTTCTGTGGTGTACCATGCTGGTGCTTTTCTGGGCACTTCCTGTTATTTTTGTGTGTACCTATGCTAGTGCTTTCTGGGCTTCCCTGTATTTCTGCTGGTGTACATGCTAGTGACTTTCGGCTTCCCTGTTTATTCTAGCTGGTTGTACATGCTAGGTGCTTTCTGGGCCTTCCCTGCTTATTTTGATGGTGGTTGTACTATGCTGGTGTTTGGGCCTTCCTGTTATTTCTGATGGTTGTACCATGTGGTGCTTTCTGGGCATTCACTGTTATTCTGCTGGGGGTAGTTATGTTTACATGTGGTGACTTTCTGGGCCTCCCTGTATTTATCTGGGTGGTGTTACCATGCTTGGTGCTTTCTGGGCTTCCCTGTTATTTCTGCTGGTGACCTACGGCTGGTTTTGGCTTGTTTCTGATACATTACGGTGGCTTTAGGGCCTTCCAGTTGTTATTCTGCTGGTGTTGTGTACCATGCTAGTGCTTTTGGGCCTTCCCTGTTTCATTTTTTCTGCTTATGCGGGTACTGTGTACGTGGTGCGTTGTTTTGCTTGTACTATGTGGTGTGCTTTTTGCTGGACCTTCCCTCCCTTGTTGTATTTTGCTGGTGGTTTGTCCATTGCTAGGGGGTTGGCCTTTCTTTGGGGCCTTCTTCCCTGGTTATTTTTGCTGGTGTAACCATTGCTAGTGCTTTCTGGCCTCTCCTCATGTATTATTTCTGGTGGTGTTTTTTGCGGTACCATGCTGTTGCTTTTCTAAGCCTTCCGTCGTTATTTTAGCTGAGTTCTTGTGGTTGTTTTGGGTACCATGCTGGTGCTTTCTGGGCCTTCCGTGTTATTTCTGCGGGTACCTGCTAGTGCTTTCTGGGCCTTCCCTGTTATTTCTGCTGGTTCACCATGCTAGTGCTTTCTGGGCCTTCCCTGTTATTTCTGCTGGTGTACCATGCTGGTGCTTTCTGGGCCTTCCCTGTTATTTCTGCTGGTGTACCATGCTAGTGCTTTCTGGGCCTTCCCTGTTATTTTTGCTGGGGGGTTGTACCCTGCAGTGCTTTCTGGGGCCTTCCCTGAGGATTTCTGGGGTTCACCATGCTGGTGACTTTCTGGCCTTCCACTGTTTTTCTGCTGGTTGTTGTAACATGATGGTGCTTTCAGGGGCCTCTCCAGTTATTTTGCTGGAGTCATTGTACCATGTAATGCTTTTCTGGGCCTTTCCTGTTATTTCTGCTGGTTTCCATGCTAGTGCTTTACTGGCCCTTCCCTGTTTGTTATTTCTCGTGGTTGTACCCATGCTAGTTCTTTGGGCCTTCCATGTTATTCTGCTGTGGTGTACCATGCTAGTGCTGTTCTGGGCCTTCCCTGTTATTTCTGCTGGTTCAACATGCTGGTGCTTTTGGGCCTTCCTGTTATTCTGAGCTGGTGTAGCCATGTAGTGTTCTGTTCTGGGCCTTCCTGTTACTTTCTGCTGGTGTACCATGCTAGTGCTCTTTCTGGGGCCCTATCATGTTTTTCTGTGGGTTCACATGTCTGGTTGCTTTCTGGGCCTTCCCTGTTATTTCTGCTGGTTGTAATGCTGTGCTTTTCTGGGCCCTCGTCCCTGTATTCTAGATGGTGTCCAGGCTGGGTGCTTTTCAGGGCTTCCAGTATTTTGCTGCTGGTGTCCATGCTGTAGGCGTTCCTGGCCTTCCCGGTTATTCTTCTGCGTGGTGTACCATGAGTGGCTTTTCAGGGCCTTTCCCTGTTATTATGTGGTGTACAACTATGCTAGTGACTTTCTTTACTGGGCCTTCCCTGTATTATTCTGTTCCTTTATCGGCTGAAGCAGTGGCTTTACTGGGCCTTCCCGTGTTTATTCTGCTGTGTGACTATGATGTGCTTTCTGGGCCTTCGGTGTTATTCTGCTGGTGTCCTGCTGGTGCTTTCTGGGCCTCCGTGTTATTTCTGCTGTCTGTACACATGCTGTGCTTTCTGTCGGCCTCTCTGTATTTTGCTGCGTTCACCATCTGGTGCTTTCTGCTCTGACTTCCCTCCTTGTTATTCTGCTGCTGGTTATCCCATGCTAGTGCTTTCTGGGCTTTCTCTCCCTGTGTATTTCTGCTGGGTGTACTATGCTAGGCTGCTTTCTTGGCTTCGACTTCGTTTTTCTGCGGTGGTATCATGCTTACGTGCTTTTCGGGCCTTCCCCTGTTATTTTTGCGGTGTGTTACCATGCTAGTGCTTTCTGGGCCTTCCCTGTTATTTACTGCGGTTTGGTGTACCATGCTAGTGCTTTCTGGGCCTTCACTGATTATTTTCTGCTGGGTGTACTATGCTGGTGGCTTTCTGGACCTTCCTGTATTTTCTGCTGGTTCACCATGCTAGTGCTTATCGGGGCACTTCCCTGTTATTTCGCCGTGGGTAACATGCTAGTGCTTTTCTGGGCGCCTCCCGTGTTATTACTAGCGTTGTGTGTGTACTCTGGTGCTTTCTGGGCCTTCTATTCTTTATTCTGGCTGGTTCACCATGCTGTGATTCTGGGCCCTTCCCTGTTATTTTTGCTGGTTCCCCATGACTGGTGCCTTGTCTGGGCATTCAACGGTATTCTGCTGGTGTACCTATGCTATGCTTTCTGGGGCCTTCCTGTTCTGTTCGCTGCTGGTGTACTATTTGTCTTGGCTGGTGCTTTATGGGCCCTTCCCTGTTTTATGTCTGCTTCTTCTTGTGTACCATGCTGGTGCTTTCTGGGCCTTCTCTGTTTAGTTCTGCTTGGTTCACACTGTAGTGCTTCTGGGCCTTCTCTGTCTATTTCTGCTGTGTACTATGTCTAGTGCTTTCTGGGCCTTCCCTGTTATTTGCTGGTGTACCATTGCTAGTGCGTTCTGGGCCTTCCCTGTTATTTTCTGGTTCACCATGTGTGGTGCTTTGCTTTTGGGGCTGCCGTTTATTTCTGCTGGTGTACATGCTAGTGCTTTATGGACCTTCCCTTATTTTTGATGGTTGTGTTACCATGCTAGGGCTTTCTGGGCCTTCCCTGTTATTTTTTGCTGGTGTACCATGCTATGCTTTCTGGGCCTTCCCTGTTATTTCCGTGTCTTGTACTTGCTGGGTGCTTTCTGGGCTTCCCTGTATTTCTGCTGGTGTACCATGCTAGTGCTTTCTGGGCCTTCCCTGTTATTTCTGCTGGTGTGTACTATGCTGGTGCTTTCTGGGCCTTCCTGTTATTTCTGCTGGTGTACCATGCTGGTGCTTTCTGGGCCTTCCTGTTATTTCTGACTGGTATCACCATTGATTAGTGCTTTCGGGCCTTCCCTGTTATTTATGTGGCGTAACCATTGCTCCCCAGTGATTTTGGGCCTTAGTGTTACTTTCTCTGGGTGTACCTGAGGTGCTTTATGGGGGCTTCTCTGGTTTTTGTGGTTCACCATGTGGTGCTTCTGGGCTTCCCTTATTTTTGCTGGGTCACCATGCTGGTGCTTTCTGGGCCTTCCCGGTTATTTCTGCTGGTGTACTATGCTAGTGCTTTCTGGGCCTTCCTTGTTATTTCTGCTGGTGTATCATGCTGGTGCTTTCTGGGCCTTCCGTGTTATTTCTGCTGGTGTAACCATGTAGTGTTTCTGGGCATTACTCGTTATTTCTGCTGGTTCACCATGTATAGTGCTTTCTGGGCCTTCTCTGTTATTTCTGCTGGTGTCTACCAGCTGGTGCTTTCTGGGCCTTCCTCGTTATTTTGGCTGGGTTACCATGCTAGTGCTTTCTGGGCCTTCCTGTTATTTTGCTGGTTCACCAATGCTGGTGCTTTTGGGCATCTGCCTTGTATTTCTGCTGGTGTCTATGGCATTTAGTGACTTTCTGGGCCTTCCCTGTTATTTCTGCTGGTTTTTGTGTGTCTGATGTGCTTTCTGGGCTTCCTGTTATTTCTGCTGTGTGTTGTACTATGATGTGCTTTCTGGGGCCTTCCCTGTTATTTCTGCTGGGTGTACCATGTAGTGCTTTCTGGGCCTTCCTTTATTTCTGCTGTGGTACTATGCTGGTGCTTTCTGGACCTTCCCTGTTATTTCTGCTGGTCACACATGCTTAGTGTTCTGGGCCTTCTGTTATTTTTGCTGGCGTACACTGCTAGTGGCTTTCTGGGCCTTCCGTGTTATTTCTTGTCTGGGGCTTTGTGTACCATGATGGTGTTTCGGGCCTCTTTCTGTTTTTCTGTGGTTCCATGCTGGCTTTTCGGGCCTTCCTGTTATTTTGCTGGTTTCACCATGCTGGTGCTTCTGGGCTTCCCGGTTATTTCTGCTGGGTGTACCATGTAGTGCTTTCTGGGCTCTTCCTGTTTTTCTGCTGGTGTACTCATGATGGTGTTTCTGGCCTTCTGTTATTGTGGTGATACCATGCTAGTGCTTTCTGGGCCTTCTCTGTTATTTCTGCTGGTTCACCATGCTGGTGCTTTCTGGGCCTTCTCTGTTATTTCTGCTGGTTCACCATGCTGGTGCTTTCTGGGCCTTCCCTGTTATTCTGCTGGTGTACCATGCAGTGCTTTTGGGCCTCCCTGTTATTTTTGCTGGTCACCATGACTGGTGCTTTCTGGGCTCTTCTCTGTTATTTCTGCTGGTGTACTATGCTAGTGTTTGGGACCTTCCTGTTATTCTGTTGGTGTACCATGCGGGTGCTTCGGGCCTTTCTGTTATTTTTGCTGGTGTACAATGCGTGCTTTATGGGCCTTCATGTTATTTTGCTGGTTCACATGCTGGTGTTTATGGGCTTTCTGTTATTTCTGAGGTGTACATGTAGTGCTTTCTGGGCCTTCCCTGTTATTTTTGCTGGTTCACCATGCTGGTGCTTTCTGGGCCTTCTCTGTTATTTCTGCTGGTGTACTATGCTAGTGCTTTCTGGACCTTCCCTGTTATTTCTGTTGGTGTACCATGCTGGTGCTTTCTGGGCCTTTCCTGTTATTTTTGCTGGTGTGAACCCATGCGGTTGCTTTTCTGGGCCTTCTGTTATTTCGCTGGTGTTTACCTGATAGTGCTTTCTGGGCCTTTTCCATGGTATTTCTGCTGGTTCACATGTGGTGCTTTCTGGGCTTCCGTATTTCTGCTGTGTACCATGCTGGTGTTTCTGGGGCTTCCCTGTTATTCTGCTGGTTGTACCATGTGGTGCGTTCAGGCCTTCCCAGTATTTTGCTGGTGTACCATGCTAGTGCTTTCTGGGCCTTCCCTGTTATTTCTGTGGTGTACCATGCTAGTGCTTTCAGGGCCTTCCCTGTTATTTCTGCTGGTGTACTATGCTAGTGCTTTCTGGGCCTTCCCTGTTATTTCTGTGGTCACATGCTAGTCTTGGGCCTTCCGTGTTATTTCTGCGGTGTACATGTGGTGCTTCGGGACTTCTGTGTTATTTGCTGGTGTACATGTGGTGCTTCTGGGCCTTCCTGTGTATATTTCTGCTGGGGTGTAACCGCTGGTGCTTTCGGGCCTTCTCTGTTATTCTGCGGTGTCACATGCTGGTGCTTTTTCGGGCCTTCCCTGTATTTTGCTTGGTTCACCATGCTAGGGCTTTCTGGGCCTCCGTGTTATTTCTGCTGGTTTGTTACTATGGCTAGCTGCTTCTCTGGACCTTCCCTGTATTTCTGTCCTGGTGAGACCATGCTAGTGCTTTGGGCCTTCCCTGTTATTTTGTGGTGTTACATGCTAGTGTTTTGGGCCTTCCACTGTTATTTCTGCTGGTGTACCATGCTAGTGGCTTTCTGGGCCTCCCTGTTATTTCTGCATGGTGTACTATGCTGGTGCTTTCTGGACCTTCCCTGTTATTTTGCTGGTTCACCGTGCTAGTGCTTTCTGGGCCTTCACTGTTATTTCTGCTGGGTAACATGCTAGTGCTTTCTGGGCCTTCCGTGTTTTTCTGCTGGTGTACCATGCTGGTGGCTTCTGGGCTTTCTGTTATTTTCGTGGTTTAACATGCTGGTGATTTGGGACTTCCTGTTATTTTTGCTGGTCACCAGCTGGTGCTTTCTGGGCCTTCCGGTTATTTCTGTGGTGTACTATGATAGTGATCTGGGCCTTCCGTGATTTCTATGTGTTACTAGTGGTGTTTGGCTCCCTGGTTATTTCTGATGCTGGCTGTACCATGCTGGTGCTTTCTGGGCTCTCTGTTATTCTCTGTTATTCTGCTGGTTTACACATGCTAGTGCTTCTGGGCCTTCTCTGTTTTTCGGCTGGTTGTACTATGCTAGTGCTTTCTGGGGCCTTCCATGTTATTTTATGCTGGTGGTACATGCTAGGGCTTTCTGGGCCTCCTTTTCCTTTTATTTCTTGGGTCACCATGCTGGTGCTCTTCTGGGGCCTTCCCTGTTATTTCTGCTCGGTGTACGTATGCTAGTGCTTTCTGGGACTTCCTGTTATTTTGCTGGTTTGTACAGCTAGTGCTTTTTCTGCGGCCTTCCCTGTTATTTTTAGCTGTGTACCATGCTATGCTGTTACCTGGTATTTCTGGGTTTACAGTGGGCTTCTGGGCCTTAATGTTCATTTCATGCTGGTGTAACCATGCTAGTGCTTTCTGGGGCTTCCTGTTATTTTGATGGTGTACTATGCTATGGTGCTTCTGGGCCTTCCTGTTATTTTGCTGGTGTGTACCATGCTGGTGCTTTAGGGCCTTCCCTGTTATTTTGTGGTTAATGTAGTGCATTTATGGGCCTTCTGTTATTTTGCTGGCGTACCATGCTAGTGCTTTCTGGGCCTTCCGTGTTATTCTGTATGTGTTGTACCATGCTGGTGCTTTCTGGGCCTTCTCTGTTATTTCTGCTGGTTCACCATGCTGGTGCTTTCTGGGCCTTCCCTGTTATTTTTGCTGGTTCACCATGCTGGTGCTTTCTGGGCCTTCCCTGGTTTTCTGCTGGTTGTGTACTAGCTAGTGCTTCTGGGCTCCTTGTTCTTTGTGGTTATCAGTGGTGCTTTCGGGCACTCCGGTTATTTATGATGGTGTCCATGCTAGTGCTTTCTGGGCTTCTCTGTTATTCTGCTGGTTCACCCTATGCTAGTGCTTTCGGGCCTTCTCTGTTATTTTGCTGGTGTACCATGTTGGTGCTTTCTGGGCCTTCCCAGTTATTTCTGCTGGTGTACCATGCTAGTGCTTTCTGGGCCTTCCCTGTTATTTCTGCTGGTGTCACCATGCTGGTGCTTTCTGGGCCTTCTCTGTTATTTCTGCTGGTGTGTACTATGCTAGTGCTTTCTGGGCCTTCCTGTTATTTCTGGGTTTACAATGCTAGTGCTTTCTGGGACTTCTCTGTTATTTCTGCTGGTTGTACTATGCTGGTGCTTTCTGGGCTTCCCTGTTATTTCTGCGTGGTGTACCATGCTAGTGCTTTCGGGCCTTCCCTGTTATTTTCTGCTGGTGTACTATGCTGGTGCTTTCTGGACCTTCCTGTTATTTCTGCTGTCACCATTGCTAGTGCTTCTGGGCCTTCCCTGTTATTTTGCTGGTCGTTACCATGCTAGTGCTTTCTGGGCCTTCGTGTGTTATTTCTGTGGCTGCGTTGTGTACCATGCTGGTGCTTTTGGGCCTTCTCTGTTTTTTCTGCTGGTTCACCTGGTGGTGCTTTCTGGGGCCTTCCCTGTTATTTTTGCCTGGTTCACCATGCTAGGTGCTTTCTGGGCACTTCCCGGTTATTTCATGCTGCGTGTAGTGTACTAGTACGATGCTGTGCTTTTGGGCCTTCCTGTTATTTTTCTGCTGGTGTAGTATAATGTGGGTGCTTTCTGGGCCTTCCTGTTATTTTGTGGTGTCCATGATGTGCTTTCTGGGCCTCCTGGTTTCTGATGGTTCACTTGCTAGTGCTTCTGGGCCTATCTTGTTATTTCTGCTGGTGTACCATGCTGGTGCTTTCTGGGCCTTCCCGTTAGTCTGCTGGCTGTACCATGATGTGCTTTATGGGCCGTTACTGTTAATTTCTGCTGGTTCCATGGCGGTGCTTTCTGGGCCTTCTCTGTTATTTTGCTGGTGTTTACATGCTAGTGCTTTATGGAACCCCTGTATTTTTGTTGGTGTACCATGCTGGGGCTTTCTGGGCCCCTTCTCTGTTATTTTTTTGCTGGTGTACATGCTAGTGCTTTCGGGCCTTCCCTGTTATTTCTGCTGGTTCACATGCTGGTGTGCTTTTCGGGCCTTCTCTGTTATTTCTGTGGTGGACCATGGTAGTGCTTTCTGGGCTTCCTGTTATTTCTGCTGGTTTCACATGCTGGTGTTTTGGGCCTTCTCTGTTATTTTGCTGGTGTACATATGCTAGTGCTTTCTGGACCTTCCCTGTTATTTTGTTGGTTTGTACCATGCTGGTGCTTTCTGGGCCTTCTCGTTATTTTTGATGTGTACCTTGCTAGTGCTTTCTGGGCTCCCTGTATTTCTGCTGGTGTACATGGCAGTGCTTCTCGGGCCTTCCCTGTTTTGTTGAGTGGTTACCATGCTGGTGCTTTCTGGGCCTTCCCTGATTTTGTGGTGTGTACTATGCTGGTGTTTGGGCCTTCCCTGTTATTTCTGCTGGGTACTATGTGGTGCTTTCTGGGCCTTCCCTGTTATTCTGCTGGGGTGAGTTATGTACTATGTGGTGACTTTCTGGCCGTCCCTGTATTTATCCTGGTGTGGTGTTAGTCCATGCTTGGTTGCGTGTCTGGGCCTTCCCTGTTATTTCTGCTGGTGTACCTGCGGGTGGTTTGGCTTGTTCTGATACCAATACTGGTGCTTTCTAGGGCCTTCCAGTTAGTTATTCTGCTGGTGTTGTGTACCATGCTAGTGCTTTTGGGCCTTCCCTGTTATTTTTTCTGCTATGCGGGCTGTGTACTGGTCGTTTTTTGCTTGTACTATGTGTGCTTTTTGCTGGCTCCTCCCTGTTATTTTGCTGGTGGTTTGTACCATGCTAGGGGTTGGCCTTTCTTTGTGGGCCTTGCTTCCTTTTGCTGGTTACCATTTTTCTGCTGGTGTAACCATGCTAGTGCTTTCTGGGCCTTACATCTGCTTTCATGGGCCTTTTATTTCTGCTGGTGTGTACCATGCTGTTGCTTTCTAAGCCTTCCGTGTTATTTATAGTTCTGTGGGTGTACTATGCTGTGCTTTCTGGGCCATTCCCGTTATTTCTGCTGGTGTACCATGCTAGTGTTTTGGGCCTTCCTGTTTGTTATTCTGGCGGTGTACCATGCTAGGTGCTTTCTGGGCCTTCCCTGTTATTTCTGGCTGGTGTACCATGCTGGTGCTTTCTAAGCCTTCCGTGTTATTTTGCTGGTTGTACATGCTGAGTGCTTTCTGGGCCTTCCATGTATTTCTGCTGGTGTTTTGTACCAGCTATTGCTTCTGGCCTTTCCCCTGTTATTTTCTGCTGGCTTGTAAAATCTAGTGCTTTCTGGGCCTTCCCTGTTATTTCTGCTGGTGTACCATGCTGGTGCTTTCTAAGCCTTCCGTGTTATTTTTGCTGGTGTACCATGCTGGTGCTTTCTGGGCCTTCTGTGTAATTTTTTCTGGTGTACCATGCTGGTAATTTCTGGGATATCTTTAGACTTTTCCTTAAGTTTAAAGGGATGGCCTCTAGTGTATTGCTTCTATATGAGAGAAAAGATCCCTGCTTATTGGTTGTAGCTCCCTCTAATATATTTGTTAAGTTATCATATTTCTTCACAAATGTCTTTTTCTAGGGAAACAAACCTGTAACACAAATTCTCCATCTCTTTTATCAGAATATGATCCAGTAACAAACTTTACTAGTATTTCTTTAAATACTGATGTTAAACTTACAGGTCTATAGTTAACAGGCTGTGAACGACTACCTTACATAATAACATAGTAATTGATGTTGAATAAAGACATACGTCCATCATGTCCAACCTTTTCACTCTCACTTTTAACAGTTAATCCAGAGGAAGGCAAAGAAACCCAGCTAAAAGGAGGGGATACCTTCCTGACTCCAAATGGCAATTGAAAAGTATCCCTGGATCGGAACTGCAGTATATGTATTAATACCAGTAATTCGCAATATTATATAGTATCCCTGTACCAACCAGAACTACAGTATATGTATTAATACTAGTAATTCTCAATATTATATAGTATCACTTTACCAACCAGAACTACAGTATATGTATTAATACTTCAGAGGATATGCAATCGTTGTAAGGGGATCTAGATAGATTGTCACATTGGGATGCTAAGTGGCAGATGAAATTCAATGTTGATAAATGGAAGGTGATGCATTTTTGACTTAAAAATCCTTGTGCTGCTTATACTATAAATGGCTCTGTGTTAAGTGAATCCCTGTTGGAAAGGGATCTTGGAGTTTTGGTGGATAACAAAGTTAAAGGTAGCAAGCTGTGCCAGGCGGCAACAGCCAGAGCCAGCATGGTATTGTCTTGTATAAAGAGAGGTATGGATTCAAAGGAGGAAAATGTAATTCTCCCTCTTAACAAAGCATTGGTAAGGCCTCATTTGGAATATGCAGTGCAATTTTGGAATCCTGTGTACAAAAAGGGCATCTTTGATATGGAAAGGGTTCAGAGAAGGGCAACTTAATTAATAAGGGGATTGGGGGAGCTTGAATATGAAGAGAGACTGGAAAAGTTACAATTATGTACGCTGGAGAAAAGGTGCTTGCGTGGGGATATGATTACTGTGTATAAATACATTAACGGGCCATACAATAAACTATCTGGGGCATTGTTTTCCAATAGAACATGTCAAAGGACATCCCTTAAGACTTGAAGAAAAAAGGTTTAGGCTTTAAGCTTGGAAAGGGTTTTTCACTGTGAGAACGGTAAAGCTATGGAACTGTCTTCCAGTGGACGTTGTTATGGCAGGTTCATTGGTCAGTTTAATAAAAAGCTGGATGAGTTTCTACAAACAAGGAATGTTACAAGTTACTGGTATTGATACATAAAGTAGAGTTGGGAAAGGGTTTGTCACTGTGAGAACGGTAAAGCTATGGAACTGTCCCTTCCATGGAAACTTTGTTATGCAGGTTCATTGGTCAGTTTAATAAAAAGCTGGATGAGTTTCTCAAACAAGGAATGTTACAAGTTACTGGTTTGATACATAAATAGAGTTGGGAAAGGGTTTGTCACTGTGAGAACGGTAAAGCTATGGAACTGTCTTCCAGTGGACGTTGTTATAGCAGGTTCATTGGTCAGTTTAATAAAAAGCTGGATGAGTTTCTACAAACAAGGAATGTTACAAGTTACTGGTATTGATACATAAAGTAGAGTTGGGAAAGGGTTTGTCACTGTGAGAACGGTAAAGCTATGGAACTGTCTTCCAGTGGACGTTGTTATGGCAGGTTCATTGGTCAGTTTCAAAAAAAAGCTGGATGAGTTTCTGCAAACAAGGAATGTTGCAAGTTACTGGTATTGATACATAAAGTAGAGATGATCCAAGGAAATTTCCTATTGCCACTTGGAGTGGCAATAGGAATTTTTTCCCCCTTCATAAATTGGTGGGTTTTTTTTGCCTTCCTCTGGATCAACAGTTAGGCAGAAAATGAGGATATTGCTAGATGGGTTGAACTGGATGGACGTATGTCTTTATTCAACCTCAAATACTATACTATACTATACTAGTAATTCCCAATATTAATACCAGTAATTCTCAATATTATATAGTATCCCTGTATCAACCAGAACTACAGTTCTGTGGGATGTCCAGTAATTCTCAATAATTTATAGTAACCTCGTACCAACCAGAACACAGTATATGTATTAATACCAGAATTCTAATATTATATAATCCCTGTACCAACCAGAACTGCAGTAATGTATTAATACCAGTAATCTAATATTATATAGTATCCCTGTACCAACCAGAAACTACAGTATAGTATAATAACAGTAATTCTCAATATTATTAGTATCCCGTACCAACCAGAACTGCAGTATATGGAAATACCAGTAATTCTTAATATTATATAGTATCCCTGTACCAACCAGAACTGCAGTAATAGTATATGTATTATACAGTAATTTCCAATATTAATAGTATCCCTGTACCACCCAGAACTACAGTATATGTATAATACCAGTGATTTCAATATGATATAGTATCCCTGTATCAACCAGAACTACAGTATAATATTATACACAGTAATTTCAATATTATATAGTATCCCTGTACCAACCAGAACTGCGGTATATGTATTAATACCAGTAATTCTCCAATATTATATAGTATCCCTGTACCAACAGAACTACAGTATATGTATTAATAACAGTAATTCTCAATATTATAGTACTGTACCAACCAGAGCTGCACGTATATGTATTAATACCAGTAAATTTCAATATTATATAGTATCCCTGTACCAACCAGAACTACAGTATATGTATTAATAACAGTAATTCTCATAGATATAGTATCCCTGTACCAACCAGAACTGCAGTATATGTATTAATACCAGTAATTCTCAATATTATATAGTATCCCTGTACCAACCAGAATTGCAGTATATGTATTAATACCAGTAATTCTCAATATTATATAGTATCCCTGTACCAATCATAACTACAGTATATGTATTAATACCAATAATTTTTATATATTATATAGTATCCCTGTACCAACCAGAACTACAGTATATGTATTAATACCAGTAATTCTCAATATTATATAGTATCCCCGTACCAACCAGAACTACAGTATATGTATTAATACCAGTAATTCTCAATATTATATAGTATCCCTGTACCAACCAGAACTACATTATATGTATCTGTTGTATTCAATTAGATCAACTGGACTTGAAGTTTAGTTCTTGAAGACGTTTCGCTAGTCATCCGACTGGCTTTCTCAATTCAGAATGACTTGTACAAGAATCTGTGGCAATTATGTACCCTGGAAAATCCCAATTAGCATATCACAGCCAGGTGTTAAGGGTGTGATTGGATAGTGGCTAAGAGGTGTTATAGGAACGCCCAGAGTAAGGTGTTAAAACAGCATTGTACATACCATGACCTGGATGAATGAGAACCTTCACAAGCATACAGTATATGTATTAACTAGCAAAATACCCGCGCTTCGCAGCGGAGATGTATTGAAATAACCTTTTTAGTAAGAAAGTAATAATGTATCAAGATTGCTGTAATTATAATAATAACCTTGTGAAGGTTCTCATTCATCCAGGTCATGGTATATCTGTTGTATTCAATTAGATCAACTGGACTTGAAATGTAGTTCTTGAAGACGTTTCGCTAGTCATCCGACTGGCTTTCTCAATTCAGAATGACTTGTACAAGAATCTGTGGCAATTATGTACCCTGGAAAATCCCAATTAGCATATCACAGCCAGGTGTTAAGGGTGTGATTAGATAGTGGCTAAGAGGTGTTATAGGAACGCCCAGAGTAAGGTGTTAAAACACCAACTGTCTGCCATGTACAATGCTGTTTTAAGATGTCCCTTTTGTATTTGGGATTCCAAAACTGCACCGCATATTCCAAATGAGGCCTTACCAGTGCCTTGTAAAGAGGGAGAATAATATTTTTCTCTCTTGAATCTATTCCCCTCTTTATACAAGACAATATCTTGCTAGCTCTAGCCGTTGCTACCTGGCATTGTTTGCTATAGCTAAGTCTGTTATCTACCAGAACCCCCCAAACCGCCAATAGGCGAGTAAATACGGAATGATCAAATATGTGAGTAAAATGTCTATTATACCAATATGCAAGTAAATATCGAATTATCGAATCTGCAAGTCGTTCATGGGATAATTATCGAATGTTCGAACGCGAGAGCGCGAAAGTACCGATTTTTCAAAAGTCCTGGAAATTGGAACATGTTCCCCAGACCATTTCCCAGGTCCCACAGCCATTTACAATAAGTTACCATTTATATTTTAATTGTATTTCATTCAAACTTTTCAAACTATTTGACTCCTACTGACTTTAATGGGTCTGTTTTCAAACTTTCCAACATTCCATATAGTTTGAAGGTTCAGAAACTTTCAAAAGTTCCATCTCTAGTGAATAAAGTAATTGGTATAATTTATGTTAACTTGGGGAGTCTTGAAGAGGAGGGGGAATTAATATTATATTATATATATTATTATATATATATATTATATGATATTGTGATTAGGAGGTGTGTATTTCAATGGAATAATTTATATTATCAAATTAAACAGTTATAAACTGTTCCTTTAAGTCAAGAAGTTATGTAAATTAATGGAGGAATCAGGAATCTGCTTACAGTTTGATTATATTTCACCCAATAGATTGAGTCCTGGCTGATGTTTATCTGAGGATCTGGTGCTGCCCAGGGCACGATTGTTCCAACTTTGTTTATATCATATTCTCCCTTTAACTTTGAAATTAGGTTAAAAATGTAATAACTAAAGTTTGAATGGAAAGTTTGCCCGTTAGATAATTCATGTTTGTGATTGATAAGATGACGGTTCAGCTGCCAATATAAGAGTTAAACAGAGATGTTCTTATTATTCCATGTTAAACAATAATTCAACTTAGTAAAGAAAAACATCTTTATTTCTAAACACCATCTACCTCTAGGGGAGCCTAATACATTTGCTTATTTCACTGATATGACTCATTATTTCTCTGATATGATGAGTCCCTGTTAAAATGTGATTGTGATTGACTCTGTTGGTCTCCTGAAAGATGGGGATGACCGGGAATGTAACTGAGAAGACAAGAAGTTAAAAGGATAAATTGAATTTCTTTTTCATTGGTTTTCTATGTTATAATATTGGAGGTTCAGAGAAAAGAGTGGTGTATAGAGGATAGGAACCATGCTCAGATTCCAGTAGGTCTTGGTACAATTATTTTTTTGTAAACTATGGGATCACTAAAAAAAAGTGTCTTGCTGAGGTGGGTGTGGTGGGCTGACTAACCATGATTGGTGGACTGGAGGGCTGACTAACACTTATTGGTGGACAGGAGGGCTGACTAACACTTATTGGTGGACTGGAGGGCTGACTAACACTTATTGGTGGACTGGAGGGCTGACTAACTGATCGAGAGAGTCGGATGCACGGGTGATTTTTGCGTACCGCGCATCAACGCTAATAAGAGTAAGTTGCACTAGCCAGTAGCGAAACCGGTTTAGCGCGACTTTAACTCCACTATGTTTGCCCAGCGAAGTCTGGCTAATGAGTAGTGATCTTTAGAATATTTAAAAAGCAGTTTTTGGTGCAACTAAAAGGGGAGATGTAAGTTCTTATCATAAAAAATGTGCTAAATTTGCCACAACCAATCAGATTTGTAAACCATTTAAAGCTAAACATTTGATTGGTTGACTCAAAATTGATTATAATTTTAACGATAAGAACTTTTATTACATCTCCCTGATTGGTTTGGCGACACAAACAATATTGATGATGATCATGATACATGATACGGCTATTCACAAAAATGTTTGCTAACATCAAAATTTTCCGAAATTATAAATAAGAAAAAAAAATAAATCAGGACCGACTTATATGTGTTGCACCTCACTCAATTACCATAAAAAACGGCAGATTTATGATTGCCACATTAATGGCACCATAACAGGAGAAGCACCACTGACTGACAAGTTTTTAGAAATGCAAAGGACAATGTAAAATGACGTCACTGTTACTTTTTGCAGGCGGGCGCACTGGTATAAGTTAAAGTCCATGCAGCCAAGGTGCAAGAAGATGTTATTCGGAACTTCTGCAGGGACTCTTTTAGCGCAACGCTGGGCGGTTTAAAAGTTAAGTCAGTTCACAATGCACCGTCAGTCTCCGTTGTCATATTAAAACAGGGGTGCACCTACCATGAAGAAAAACTGAAACATTTACCCTGCGGAAAACATGTAAAAGGAGTTAGCAAAAAATAACTCCTTTCTGCCCAATTACTGAATTTCAGCACCAGTCTACCATCAGTGTTAAGTCAGCCCTCCCTCCACCAAAAGTGTTAGTCCGCCCTCCAGTCCACCAGGTCAGGTTAGTCAGCCTCAGGTCCACCAATAAGGGTAACCCGTTCACATAATTTCGGCTCTCAGCGTTAGTAGTAGTCCACCAATAGTACTTTAGTCACTAGTAGCCTCCAGCTCACCAGTCAAGGTTAGTAGCCCTCCAGGCCCCCAAACGTGTTAGTCAGCCCTCCGAGTACACAAAAAGTTTAGTCAGCCATCCAGTCACCACGTCAGGGTTAGTCACCCTCCACTCCCCCATAAGTGTTAGTATGAGCCCTCCATGTTCCCCAGTCAGGGGTAGGTCCACCTCCAGTCCACCATAAGTGTTAGCAGCCTTTCAAGTCCACCATTTAAGCATCAATCAAGGTCGTCGAGCCCCAGTACCAGATCAATCCTCAGTCACACATAGTTAGTCAGCTCCTCCAGTAGCAGCTCACCCCAAGAAGGTTGTTAGTCAGAGCCTCCAGACCACCAATACAGTTGTTGTCAGGCCCTCCAGTTCCACCAGTCAGGGTTAGTCAGAGCCCTCCACTCCATCCACATAAGTGTTAGTCAAGCCCTCCAGTCCACAGTCAGGGTATGTCAGCCCTCGTCCACCAATAAGTGTTAGTCAGCCCTTTCATCCACCAATACGTGTTTTCAGCGCCTCATCACCAATAAGTGGTAGTCAGCCCTGCCATCCCACCATGAAGTGTTAGCACACCTCTAGTCCACCAATAGGTTAGTCAGGCCCCCAGTCCACCAGTTAGGGGTAGTAGCCCTCAGTCCACTATAAGTGTTAGTCAGACCCTCTCGTCACCGTAAGTGTTATTCGAGCCCTCCAGTCCACCACTAAGTGTTGTCAGAGCCCTCCAGTCTACCAAGCAGTGTTAAGTCGAGTCCTCCAGTCCCCAAAAGTTTAGTCAGCCCTCCAGTCCACCATCAGGGTTAGTCAGCCCTAAGTCACCAATATGTGTTAGTCCGCCCTCCAGTCCCACACCATTACAGGTAGTAGCCCTCCCAACCATCCCCACACTACCTAACAAACCCAGTACCATCACACTACCAACCACCATATTTTACTGTGGTATGATGTTCTTTTTGCTGTTGTTACTGTCTCGCGCAGATGTAACCGGACAGCAGCTTCCCAAAAAGTTCAACGTTTGTCTCGTGTCCACAAGGTATTTCCAAAATCTTGAAATCATTGAGATGTTGTTTTTAGACAAATTGAGACGGATCCTCAATTTTTTCTTTTGCTTAAAAGTGGTTTGCGCCTTGGACTATCTGCCATGCAGGCACGTTTTGCCAGTATCTTTCGTATGGTGGAGTACGTGAACACTGCCTAATTGAGGCAAGTGAGGCCTGAGTTCTTCTTAG
Source organism: Hymenochirus boettgeri (assembly GCA_019447015.1). Classification (NCBI taxonomy): domain Eukaryota; kingdom Metazoa; phylum Chordata; class Amphibia; order Anura; family Pipidae; genus Hymenochirus; species Hymenochirus boettgeri. The sequence continues at coordinate 200,404 of JAACNH010000040.1, read as the reverse complement.
ATTTGTCCTGGGTCTTTGTGCCATCTCGGCTGAGTTTCTCTTGCGCTCTTGTGGGTAATTTTGTCGGCCGGCACACTACTTGGAGTGTTTCATCATGTTTCCATGTTTTTGCCATTTATGGATAGATGCCTATCACTGTGGTTCACTGGAGTCCCAAAGCTTTAGAAATGGCTTTATAACCATTAAACTCAGTGTGTGATAAACCATCATTAGAATTTATTTTTTAACAAGGGGGCAATCACTTTTCACACAGGGCATGTAGGTTTGGAGTTTTTTTTTGCTCACTCATAATAAATAAAAAACTCATCATTTAAAACTGCATTTTGGTGTGTAATATGTTATCTTTGACTAATAGTTAACGTGTTTTTGACTAGCAGAAACATATACTCCTTATGACAAACATCAATAAGATAAGGAAATCAAGGAAGGGGGCAATAGTTTTTGTCCACATCACTATATAATATATATATTATTATAATAGCTCATAGTAATCTATATCATCTAATATGTATATATATATACACAAACAATTAGGCTGTGGAGCTCCTGTTGGCAAAATACTTTATAACAAATACTGGAAATGCCTACTTGATACTGACCAAAACATCAGAAAAACAAGAAAAGAGATGATCAATGCAACATTCCTGGTGCCACCCCATATATCATAATATCGTGCTAGTTGCGAACAGTAAAACATGGGGGTTTAGTTACACTTTTAATGCAAAAAAAGTGAGAAAAATCTTCCAACCACTCAAGGTAACCCCAGTTGGAAGAGCCTAAACAGTTTAACTGGGTCATTTTATGGGTTGACATCTCCCTGCTGTTGTATTTTATGGAAGGTTGTCTCCCTGACCTTGCATTGGATTATGTATACACGGCTATCACTTCCCTCCACCTACTGGCTTTTTAACAAGAGGGAAGATGCCTCTATCCAATGCTTAGTATTCAAAAGCTTAGACCTCCAATTAAGGGATGTGTTGGGGGTTGCTACTACACATGGAAGCTTGGTCAATCTCCTGCAAGAAACTTGCCACTATCCACAAGAGACAGCTTATATGTCTTATTATTTTTGACTACCAGTAAATGCAGTTGCTATAGGCCCATTGATATATATATTATGGCACCAGATAGATTATTGCCCATTTTTATTATTGGCCATTGATATAATATTGGCCATGATATAGAATATTGGCCCATTGATAATGGCCCATTGATATTTAATTGGGCCCGAAATGGATTAGATATATTTATTGGCCCATTGATATATAATGTATTGCCCATTGACTAATATATATTGGCCCAGATATATCTTATTGGCCAGTTATATCATACTATTGGCCCATTGATATCATATTACTGGCCCATTGATATATAATTGCATTGATAAGCCCATTGATATATATATTGGCCCATTGATATATATTTTGGCCCATTGATATAATGCTTGCCATTGATTATTATAGATGGGTCCATTGATTATATTATTGCCCTTTGATATATGTGGATATATTTAATTTTTTCCGCAATATATTAGGTCTGAATATATTGCATGATTATATTGTCGATCTTTTTGCCATGATATATATAATTGGCCCATTGATATATATTATGGCCCATTGATATATATTATTGGCGTATTGATATAAATATTGGCCCATTGATATGATAGTATTGGCCCATTGATATATATATGCCCATTGAGCCCATGATATATATTAGGCCCATTGATATATATTATTGGCCGCATGATATAATTATTGGCACATGATATATATTCTTGGCCATTGCCTAGATAATATTGGCCCATTGATATTATTATTGGCACTTTTTGATTAATATTTAATTGGCCCAATGAATTACTATGGCCCATTGATATATAATATTGCCCATTGATATATATTGGCCCAGATTAGATGGATTGATATATATTATTGGCCCATTGATATATATCTGGCCTATGAATTCTATGATAGTTATTGGGCCCATTGATATATATTATTGGCCTTGATAGATATATCCCATGAGCCCTAATATATTAGGCATGATATAATTTAGGCCTATTCCTTTGGGATTTTTCCCATTACAGGAAATGATGTTTTACAGAGATGCAGGGGAAGCAGCTGGCACACTAATGAAAAGGAACCTGATCTTAGCACAGTGTAAGTCTTGTATGTACGTCCGATAATTTGTGCAACGAAAGACAGGCGTCCTTGGGTGAGCAATTGACATTGTATTGGTTCAGACGGGCATTGTCCGCAATCTGCACCTGGTGATCAACAACGATGGCCTTGACCAAAACTCATACACACATGAGATTACCTCTGAAACCTGTTCATGCACGTGTGCCTTACGTTAGGGGGGTGGTGTTTGTCATCACGTCAATCGCACATGTGTTACAGGTACCTATAGATGACAGACAGATAGATAACGAGCAGACAGAAATATAAATAGGATAAGACAGGACAGATGGACAGACAGACAGACAATAGATATATAGTCAGATAGATAGATAGGATAGATAGATAACAGATAAATACATAGATAATAGACATACAGACACGAGATAGACAGACAGACAGACAGACAGACGATAGATAGATAGATTAGAGACGACGCAGACAGACTACGACTGACTGACGACTGACTCTACTGACTGACGACTGACGGATAGAGAGAGATAGACGAGACAAGATAGATAGATAGATAGATAATATATAGAGAGAGAGAGACAGACAGAGAGAGGGGAAGGATTGTGAGATTAAACTTCTACGGAATTTATTCATACAGATCCAGTTACGGAGCTACAGATCTTCGCTCGATGATGAATCTCACTTTCCCATATCTATATCGACTGTACCGAGGCGATGACGTAAGTATTTCTGCCCATGTACAAATTATCATAACGTTTGGATGGAACTGGGTCGGAATTAATAACATCAAATGAGTATAACTGGCGAGAGAGAACTTCACACCTAATGGCCCACAATTCTCTCCGCTACAGGCATCTGTATTGCATTCAATTAAAAATGCTTAAGTTAGGACAGGAACTATAGAGAGAAAAACAGCCTGGATAACAACAAAAGTCATTATTAGAAAATGTCCATCCCTGTACTAATATTCTGTGGGACATCTGATGTGGTTTCTACTCACAGTTATTTTTATTGCTGGATGTGTTCACAGAAAAGACATTACTTTTCTCTCCAATGGATAGCAGCTTTTAGTTTGTTAGTACAATGCCCATAATTATAAGTGATTTGGTCTTGGTTCCCCATCACACATAGGGTCAGAGAATCGAAGGAGGAACTTTATCAAACTCTCGTCATCACAATATCCCAAGATGAGATGATTGAGATATTTGGATGGTTATTTCTTGCTTGTCTAAAGATCAAAGTAAGAATGACCGTTTTATACAGCATTATAGTAAAACTCTCCATCCACTGCACTGGGTCCGAACGTATAGACCTTTAATATTATAATTCTGATGTCCATCCTCGTGTTACTTGGCAGTGAATATATGAGCAGCGCACTACGAGACGTGCATAATGATCGATCTCATGGGAGGAAAGACACATTTATAATATAAGCAACAGGTAATCCAACTCTAAATATGAAGTATATTGTGAATGGTGTAAATCATTTCGGGCCGTAGAGACAATATTATCACACACTAGTCTGGGGGTCATTTACACAGAGCCGCTATGTTCTGGGTAAATGCACCCTCGCGATTTAATATCGGGTTTGCGAATGTGGGTAAATCCAAGGATTTACCCACTGCGGGATTTTAACGCCAGCGATATTGAATCGCGATATGAATCGCGATATTGAATCGCGAGCGTCGGATAAGGGTTGATTTTTGCGTAACCCGCGTCCCAACGCTAAGAGTAGGTAAAGTGGCACTAGCCAGTAGCGAACCGGTTAGCGGACTTTAACTCCATATGTTTGCCCAGGAGTTGGCTAAATGAGTCTGTTGATCTTTTAGAATTTATTTAAAGCAGTTTGGTGCACTAACAGGGAGATGTAAGTTCTTATCATAAAAATGTGCTAATTTTGCCACAACCAATCAGATGTAACATTAAAAGCTAACATCTGATTGGTTGACTCAAAGATTATAAATTTTAACAACAGATAAGAACTTTTATTACATCTCCTGATGGTTGGCGACACATAACAATATTGATGATGATCATGATAATGATAACGGCTATTCACAAAATGGTTTGCTAACATCAAATTTTTCAGAAATTAAAATAAGAAAAAAAATAAATCAGACCGACTTTATATGTTGGCCACCTACACTCCATTACATAAAACCGGCAGATTATGATTGCCACATTAATGGCCACATAACAAGGGAGATGCACATCACGACTGCAAAGGTTTAAAGAAATGCCAAGCAATGTAAAATGCGTACTGTGACTTTTTGCAGGCGGCTGCACTGGTATAGTTAAAGTCCCTGCAGCCAATGCAAGCGATGTTATCGGCAACTTTGCAGGGGACTTTTAGCGCAAGGCTGGGCGTTAAAAGTTAATGTCAGTTCACCAATGCACCAGCAGCTCTCGTTGTCATATTACAAACAGGGGGTGCCCCTACCATGAAGCCAACATGAAACATTTACCCCTGCGGAACATGTAAAAGGAGTAGCTAAAATAACTCCTTTCTGCAATACTGATTTCAGCACCAGTCTACCAATCAGTGTTAAGTCAGCCATCCACTCCACCAAAAAGTGTTAGTCAGGCCCTCCAGTCCACCAGTCAGGGTTAGTCAGCCCAAAGTCCACCAATAAGTGTTAGTCAGCACCCCCAGTCCACCAATAAGTGTTAGTCCGCCCTCCAGTCCACCAGTCAGGGTTAGTCAGCCCTCAGTCCACCAATAAGTGTTAGCTCTTTAGTCACCAAAGTGTTAGACCTCCAGCTCACCGTCAGGGTTAGTCAGCCTCTCAGTCCCCAATACGTGTTAGTAGCCCCCAGTACACCAATAAGTGTTAGTCAGCCCCCAGTCCACCAGTTCAGGGTTAGTCAGCCCTCCACTCACAATAAGTGTTAGTCAGCCATCCAGTCCACCAGTCAGGGTAGTCAGCCTCTCAGTCCACCAATAAGTGTTAGTCAGCCCTTCAGTCCACCAATAAGTGAAGTAGCCCTCAAGTCCACCAATAAGTGTTAGTCAGCCCTCCAGTCCACCAATAAGTGTTAGTCAGCCCTCCAGTCCCCCAATAAGTGTTAGTCAGCCCTCCAGCCCACCAATAAGGTTTGTCAGCCCTCCAGTCCACCAGTCAGGGTTAGTCAGCCCTCCACTCCACCAATAAGTGTTAGTCAGCCCTCCAGTCCACGTCAGGGTTAGTCAGCCTCCAGTCCACAATAAGTGTAGTCAGCCTTCACTACACCAATACAGTGTTGTAGCCCTCCATCCACCAATAAGTGTTAGTCAGCCCTCCAGTCCACCAATAAGTGTTAGTCAACCTCTAGTTCCTCACAACATAAGGTGGTAGTCAGCCCTCCATCCACAGTTAGGGTAGTCAGCCTCCAGTCACCTATAAGTGGTAGTCAGCTCCAGTCCACCGATAAGTTTAGTCAGCCCTCAGTCCACCAATTAAGTGTAGTCAGCCCTCCAGTTACCATCAGTGTTAAGTCAGCCTCCAGCACCACCAAAAAGTGTTAGTCAGCCCCTCAGTCCACCAATCAGGTTAGTCAGCCTCAAGTCCACCAATATGGTTAGTCAGCCCCCCAGTCCACCAATAGTGTTAGTCCGCCCTCCAGTCCACCATTCAGGGTTAGTCAGCCTCCAGTCCACCAATAAGTGTTAGCTCTTCAGTCCACCAATAAGTGTTAGTCAGCCCTCCAGCTCACCAGTCAGTGTTAGTCAGCCCTCCAGTCCACCAATAAGTGTTAGTCAGCCCTCCAGTCCACCAGTCAGGGTTAGTAGCCCTCCACTCCACCAATAAGTGTTAGTCAGCCCTCAGTCCACCAGTCGTTTAGTCAGCCCTCCAGTCCACCAATAAGTGTTAGTCAGCCCTCCGTCCACCAATAAGTGTTAGTCAGCCCTCCAGTCCCCCAATAAGTGTTAGTCATCCCTCCAGACACCAATAAGTGTTAGTCAGCCCTCCAGTCCACCAGTCAGGGTTAGTCAGCCCTCCACTCCACCAATAAGTGTTAGTCAGCCCTCCAGTCCACCAGTCAGGGTTAGTCAGCCCTCCAGTCCACCAATAAGTGTTAGTCAGCCCTCCAGTCCACCAATAAGTGTTAGTCAGCCCTCCAGTCCACCAGTTAGGGTTAGTCAGCCCTCCAGCCACCTATAAGTGTTAGCCCTCCAGTCCACCGATAAGTGTTAGTCAGCCCTCCAGTCTGCCGATAAGTGTTAGTCAGCCCTCCAGTCCACCAATAAGTATAGTCAGCCTCCAGTCACCAATAAGTGTTAGTCAGCCCTCAGTCACCAATAAGTGTTATTCAGCCCTCCAGTCCACAATAAGTGTTAGTCAGCCCTCCAGTCCAACAATAAGTGTTAGTCAGCCCTCCAGTCCACCGATAAGGTTAGGTCAGCCCCCAGTCCACCGATAGGTAGTCACCTCCAGTCACCCATAAGTGTTGTCAGCCCTCAGCCCATAGGTTGTCAGCCCTCCAGTCCACCAATAAGTATTAGTCAGCCCTCCAGTCCACCAATAAGTGTTAGTCAGCCCTCCAGTCACCCAAAAGTGTTATTCAGCCCTCCAGTCCACCAATAAGTGTTAGTCGCCCTCCAGTCCACTAATAAGTGTAAGTCAGCCCTCAAGTCCACCAATAAGTGTTAGTCAGCCCTCCAGTCCACCAATAAGTGTTAGTCAGCCCTCCAGTCCCCCAATAAGTGTTAGTCAGCCCTCCAGCCCACCAATAAGTGTTTGTCAGCCTCCAGTCACCAGTCAGGTAGTCAGCCCTCCACTCCACCATAAGGTTAGTCAGCCTCCAGTCCACCAGTCGGGTAGTCAGCCCTCCAGTCCACCAATAAGTGTCAGTCAGCCCTTTCACTCCCCAAAAGTGTTGTAGCCCCTCCAGTCCACCAATAAGTGTTAGTCAGGCCCTCCAGTCCACCAATAAGTGTTTAGTCACCCTCTATCCACCAATAAGTGTTAGTCAGCCCTCCAGTCCACCAGTTTGGGTTAGTCAGCCCTCCAGTCCACCTATAAGTGTTAGTCAGCCCCCTCAGTCCACCGATAAGTGTTAGTCAGCCCTCCAGTCCACCCCAATAATGTTTAGTCAGCCCTCCAGTCTACCAATCAGTGTTAAGGCAGTCCTCCAGTCCACCAAAAAGTGTTAGTCAGCCCTCCAGTCCACCAATCAGGGTTAGTCAGCCCTCAGTCACCAATAGTGTTAGTCAGCCCCCAGTCCACCAATAAGTGTTAGTCCGCCCTCCAGTCCACCATTCGGTTAGTAGCCCTCCAGTCCACAATAAGGTTAGCTCTCAGTCCACCAAGAAGTGTTAGTCAGCCCTCCAGCTCACAGTCAGTGTTAGCAAGCCTCCAGTCCACAATAAGTGTTAGTCAGCCCTCCCGTCCACCAGTCAGGGTAGTCAGCCCTCCACTCCACCAATAAGTGTTAGTCAGCCTCCAGTCACCATAAGGTTAGTAGCCCTCCAGTCACCAATAAGTGTAGTCAGCCCTCCAGTTTTTCCAACCAATAGAGTTAGTCAGCCCTCCAGTCCCCCAATAAGTGTGTAGTTTCATCCCCCCCAGCCCACCAATAAGTGTTAGTGTAGAGCCCTCCAGTCCACCAGTCAGGGTTAGTCGCCCTCCACTCCACCAATAAGTGTTAGTCAGCCTCAGTCCACCAGTCAGGGTTCGTCAGCCCTCCAGTCCACCAATAAGTGTTAGTCAGCCCTCAGTCACACATAAAGGTAGTCAGCCCTCCAGTTCCACCAGTTAGGGTTGCAGCCCTCCAGTCCACCTATAAGTGTAGCCTCCAGTCCACGATAAGTGTTAGCAGCCCTCCAGTCTGACGATAAGTGTTAGTCAGCCTCCAGTGCCACCAATAAGTTTAGTCAGCCCTCCAGTCCACCAATATGTGTTAGTCAGCCCTCCAGCCACCAATAAGTGTTATGCAGCCCTCCAGTCCACCAATAAGTGTTATGTCAGGCCTCCAGTCCACCAATAAGTGTTAGTCAGCCCTCATCCACCGATAGGTAGCAGCCCTCCAGTCCTCACCGTTTCTTATGTAAGTGGTCAGCCCTCCCCACCATAAGTGTAGTCAGCCTCCAGTCCCCATAATGTTAGTCAGCTCCGTCACCAAGTGCACACCTCAGTCCCCAATAAGTGTTAGTCAGCCTCCAGTCCACAAGTTAGGGGTAGTCACGCCCAGTCCACTATAAGTGTTAGTCAGCCCTCCAGTCCACCAATAAGTGTTAGTCAGCCCTCCAGTCCACCAATAAGTGTTAGTCAGCCCTCCAGTCTACCAATCAGTGTTAAGTCAGTCCTCCAGTCCACCAAAAAGTGTTAGTCAGCCCTCCAGTCCACCAATCAGGGTAGTCAGCCCCAAGTCCACCAAATGTGTGTATCAGTCCCCCCCTCCAGTCCACCAAATAAGTGTTAGTCCGCCTCCAGTCCACCATTCAGGGTTAGTCAGCCCTCCAGTCCACACTAAGTGTTAGCTCTTCAGTCCACCAATAATGTTAGTCAGCCCCACGCTCACCATCGTGGTAGTCAGCCCTCTCAGTCCACAATAAGTTAGTTCAGGCCCTCCAGTCCACCAGTCAGGGTTTAGTCACCTCCACTCACCATAAGTGTTAGTCAGCCCGCTCTCCATCCAGTCAGGGTTAGTCAGCCCTCCAGTCCACCAATAAGGTGTAGTCAGCCCTCCAGTCCACCAATAAGTGTAGCAGCCCTCCAGTCCCCCAATAAGTGTTAGTCCTATCCCCCTCCAGCCCACCAATAAGTGTTAGTCAGCCCTCCAGTCCAACCCGTCAGGGTAGTCAGCCCTCCACCCTCCACCAATAGTGTTAGTCAGCCCTCCAGTCCACTCAGTTAAGGAGTTAGTCAGCCTCCAGTCCACCAATAAGTGTTAGTCAGCCCTTACAGTCCACCAATAAGTGTTAGTCAGCCTCCAGTCCACCAGTAGGTTGTCAGCCCTCCGTCACCTATAATGTTAGCCCTCCAGTCCACCATAGTGTTAGTCAGCCCCCCAGTCCCGATAAGTGGTAGTCAGCCCCCAGTCCACATAAGTGTAGTCAGCCCTCCAGGTCCACCAATAAGTGTTAGTCAGCACTCCAGTCCCACAATAAGTGTTAGTCAGCCCTCCTGTCACCAATAAGTGTTAGTCACGCCCTCCAGTCCACAAGTAAGTGTGTAACCCTGACTGGTGGACTGGAGGGCTGACTAACACTTATTGGTGGACTGGAGGGCTGACTAACACTGACTGGTGAGCTGGAGGGCTGACTAACACTTATTGGTGGACTGAAGAGCTAACACTTATTGGTGGACTGGAGGGCTGACTAACCCTGAATGGTGGACTGGAGGGCGGACTAACACTTATTGGTGGACTGGGGGGCTGACTAACACATATTGGTGGACTTGAGGGCTGACTAACCCTGATTGGTTGACTGGAGGGCTGACTAACACTTTTTGGTGGACTGGAGGACTGACTTAACACTGATTGGGTAACTGAGGGCTGACTAACACTTATTGGTGGTCGGGAGGGCTGACTAACATTATCGGTGACTGGAGGGCTGACTAACACTTATGGTGTACTGGAGGCTGACTAACCCTAACTGTGGACTGGAGGCTGACTACCACTTATTGGGGACTAGAGGGTGACTAACACTTATTGGGGACTGACAGGTACTACACTTATGGTGACGGAAGGGTGACTACATTATGGGGTGGACTGGAGGGCTGACTAACACTTATCGGTGGACTGGAGGGCTGACTAACACTTATCGGTGGACTGGAGGGCTGACTAACACTTATTGGTGGACTGGAGGGCTGAACTACACTTTTGGTGGACTGGAGGCTGAATAACACTATTGGGGGATGGAGGGCTGACTACACTTATTGTGGACTGGAGGGCTGACTACACTTATTGGTGGACTGAGGGCTGACTAACACTTACGGAGACTGGAGGGCTGACTAACACTTATCGGTGGACTGGAGGGCTCACTCACTTATAGGTGGACTGGGGGCGACTAACCCTACTGGTGGAACTGAGGGCTGACGTAACACTTATTGGTGGACGTGGAGGGCTGACTAACCTTATTGTGGACGGAGGGCTACTACCCTGACTGTGGACTGAGGTGGCTGACACTTTTGGTGGAGTGGAGGGGCTACCCCTGAGGTGGACTGGGGGCTGACTAACACTTATTGTGGGCGGAGGGATGACTACACTTATGGGGGACTGGAGGTGACAACCACTTTTGGTGGACTGGCGGGCGACTAACACTTATTGGTGGACTGGTGGGCTGACTAACCCTTACTGGTGGACTGGGGAGGCTGACTAAACTTATTGGTGAGTGGAGGGCTGCTACCCCTGACTGGGGACTGGAGGGCTGACTAACACTTATTGTGGACTGGAGGGCTGACTAACACTGACTGTGATCTGAGGGCTGACTAACACTTATTGTGGACTGAAGAGCTAACACTTATTGTGGGACTGGAGGCTGACTAACCCTGAATGGTGGACTGGAGGGCTGACTGAACACTTATTGGTGGACTGGGGGGCTGACTAACACAATTGGTGGACTTGAGGGCTGACTAACCCTATTGGTGGACTGGGGCTACTACCACTTTTGGTGGACTGGAGACTGACTCACCTGATTGGTAGACTGGAGGGCTGACTACATTTTGGTGGACGAGGGCTGACTAACACTTATCGGTGGACTGGAGGCTGACTAACACTTATGTGTGGACTGGAGGGCTGACTAACCAACTGGTGGACTGGAGGCTGACTAACACTTATTGGTGGACTAGAGGTGTGACTACCATTATTGGTGGACTGGAGTCTGACTAACACTTATTGTGGACTGGAGGGCTGACAAACCAATTATTGGTGCGGAAGGGCTGACTGAACACCTTATTGGGTGGACTGGAGGCTGACTAACCACTGACTGGTGGACTGTAGGTCTGACTAACACTTATTGGTGGAGTGGAGGGCTGACCTACCCTGACTGGTGGACTGGAGGCTGACTAAACTACATTTATTGGTGGGCTGGAGGGCTGACTACACTTATGGGGGACGGAGGGCGACTACACTTAATGTGGTGAGAACTGGAGGGCTGACTAACACTTATTGGTGGACTTGAGGGCTGACTTACACTTATTAGTGGACTGGAGGGCTGACCTAACACTTATTGGTGGACTGGAGGCTGACTAAACACTTGGTGGACTGGAGGGCGGACTTACTTAAACTTTTGTGGACTGGAGGCTGACTAACTTATTGGTGGACTGAGGGCTGACAAACCTATTGTGGCTGGGGCTGACTACCTTATGGTGGACTGGAGGGCGACTAACCCTTATCTGGTGGACTGGAGGCTGACTAACACTTATTGTATCTGGTGAACGGAGGGCTGACTAACCACTTTTTGTGGACTGGAGGGCTACTAACACTGTATTGGTGGACTGAGGGCTGAATCACTTATGGTGACTGGAGGGCTGACTAACACTTATTGGTGGACTGAGGGCTGACTATACTTATGGTGGACTGGAGGGCTGACTAACACTTATCGGCAGAACTGGAGGGCTGACTAACACTTAGTGGACTGGAGGCTAACCCTATAGGTGCTGGAGGCTTGACAACCTACTTGACGGGAGGGCTGACTAACACTTATTGGTGGACTGGAGGGCTGATAACACTTATTGGGACTGGAGGGCTGACTACCCTGACTGGTGGACTGGAGGGCTGACTAACACTTATTGGTGGAGTGAGGCTGAACTAACCCTGACTGGTGTGGACTGGAGGGCTGACAACACTTATTGGTGGGCTGGAGGGTGACTACACTTATGGGGACTGGAAGGGCTGACTAACACTTTTGGTGGACTGGGAGGGCTGACTAACACTTATTGGTGGACTGGAGTGGCTGACTACCCTACTGTGGATGGACTGACTAACACTATTGGTGGTGGGGGCTGACTAACCTGAGGTGACTGTAGGGCTGACAACACTTATTGGTGGACTGGAGGGCTGACCTAACCTGACTGGTGAGACTGGAGGGCTGACTACCTTTGTGGTGGACTGTAAAGCTAACACTTATTGGTGGACTGGAGGGCTGACCAACCCTGAATGGTGGACTGGAGGCGACTAACACTTATTGTGTACTGGGGGGACTGACTAACACATATTGGTGGACTTGGAGGGCTGAACTACCACTGATTGGTGGACTGGAGGGCTGACTAAACACTTTTGGTGACTGGAGGCTGACTAACACTGATTGGGACTGGAGGGCTGACTAACACTTATTGGTGGACTGGAGGGCTGACTAACCTTATCGGGACGGAGGTGCTACCTTATAGTGGACGGAGGCTGACTAACCCCACTGGTGGATGGAGGGCTGAACTAACACTTTTTTTCTTGGTGGAAACCTAGAGGTGTGGACTACACTATTGGTGGACTGGAGGGCTGACTACACTTATTGGTGGACTGGAGGGCTGACAAACACTTATTGGTGGGTGCTAGAGGCTGACTAACCTTATTGGGGACTGGAGGGCGACTAACCACTGACTGGTGGACTGGAGGGCTGACTAACACTTATTGGTGGGGGGAGTGAGGGCTGGACTAACCTGACTGGTGGACTGGAGGGCTGACAAACCTTATTGGTGGGCTGGAGGGCTGACTAACATATTGGGGGACTGGAGGCTGACTAACACTTATTGGTGGACTGGAGGGCTGACTACACTTGATTGGGTGACTTGAAGTGACTACTACTTATTGGGTGGACTGAATGGTGGACTGACGTAACATTATTGGTGGACTGGGGGCTGACTAACCCTGATCTGGTGGACTTGAGGCTGACTAACACTTGGGAGACGATTGTGGAGTGGAGGGCTGACTAACCCTGACTGGTGGACTGGAGGGCTGACTAACACTTATTGGTGTACTGGAGGGCTGACTAACACGTATTGGGGGACTGGAGGGCTGACTAACCCTGACTGGTGAGCTGGAGGGCTAACACTTATTGGTGGACTAAAGAGCTAACACTTATTGGTGGACTGGAGGGCTGACTAACCCTGACTGGTGGACTGGAGGGCGGACTAACACTTATTGGTGGACTGGGGGGCTGACTAACACTTATTGGTGGACTTGAGGGCTGACTAACCCTGACTGGTGGACTGGAGGGCTGACTAACACTTTTTGGTGGAGTGGAGGGCTGACTTAACACTGATTGGTAGACTGGTGCTGAAATTCAGTATTGCAGAAAGGAGTTATTTTTTAGCTAACTCCTTTTACATGTTCCGCAGGGGTAAATGTTTCAGTTTGCTTCATGGTAGGGGCACCCCTGTTTGTAATATGACAACGGAGACTGACTGGTGCATTGTGAACTGACATTAACTTTTAACGCCCAGCTTGCGCTAAAAGTCCCTGCAGAAGTTGCCGATAACATCGCTTGCATTGGCTGCATGGACTTTAACTATACCAGTGCAGCCGCCTGCAAAAAAGTAACAGTACGTCATTTTACATTGCTTGGCATTTCTTTAAAAACTTTGCAGTCAGTGGTGCATCTCCCTGTTATGGTGCCATTAATGTGGCAATCATAATCTGCCGTGTTTTATGGTAATTGGAGTGTAGGTGGCAACATATAAAGTCGGTCTGATTTATTTTTTTTCTTATTTATAATTTCTGGAAAAATTTGATGTTAGCAAACAATTTTGTGAATAGCCGTATCATGTATCATGATCATCATCAATATTGTTATGTGTCGCCAACCAATCAGGGAGATGTAATAAAAGTTCTTATCGTTAAAAATTATAATCATTTTGAGTCAACCAATCAGATGTTAGCTTTTAAATGGTTACATCTGATTGGTTGTGGCAAAATTAGCACCATTTTTAATGATAAGAACTTACATCTCCCTGTTAGTGCACCAAACTGCTTTTTAATAAATTCTAAAGATCAACAGACTCATTTAGCCAGACTCGCTGGGCAAACATATGGAGTTAAAGTCGCGCTAACCGGTTCGCTACTGGCTAGTGCAACTTTAACTCTATATTAGCGTTGGATGCGCGGGTTACGCAAAAAATCACCCGTGCATCCGACGCTCGCGATTCAATATCGCGATTCAATATCGCGATTCAATATCGCTGGCGTTAAAATCCCGCAGTGGGTAAATCCCTGGGATTTACCCACATTCGCAAACGCGATATTAAATCGCGGAAGGTGCATTTACCCAGAACGATAGCGGCTCTGTGTAAATGAGCCCCCAAGACTAGTGTGTGATAATATTAGTCTCTACGGCCCGAAAATGATTTACACCATTCACAATATACTTCATAGTTTAGAGTTGGATTTACCTGGTGCTTATAATTATAAATGTGTCTTTCCCCATGAGATCGATCATTATGCACGTCTCGTAGTGCGCTGCTCATTATATTCACTGCCAAGTAAACACTGAGAGGATGGACATCAGAATTAATAATATTAAGGTCTATGAGACGTTCGGACCCAGTGCAGTGATGGAGAGGTTTACTATAATGCTGTATAAAACGGTCATTCTTACTTTGATCTTTAGACAAGCAAAGAAAATTAACCATCCAAAGATCTTCAATCATCTCATCTTCTGGATATTGTGATGAGCGAAGAGTTTGTATAAAGTTCCTCCTTTCGGGATTCTCTGACCCATATGTGTGATGGGGAACCAAGACCAAATCACTTATAATTATGGGCATTGTACTAAACAAAACTAAAAGCAGTGCTATCCAGTTGGGAGAGAAAAGTAATGTCTTTTCTGTGAACACATCCAGCAATAAAATAAACTGTGAGTAGAAAACCACATCAGATGTCCCACAGAATATTAGTACAGAGGATGGAGATTTTCTAATAATGACTTTGTTGTTATCCAGGCTGTTTTTCTCTATAGTTCCTGTCCTAACCTTAAGCATTTTTAATGTGAATGCAATACAGATGCCGTGAGCGGAGAGAAGTTGTGCCATTAGGTGAAGTTCTCTCTCTCCATTTATATCATTTGATGTTATTATTCCGACCCAGTTCCATCCAAACCGTTTGATAAGTTGTACCATGGCAGAAATATTACTGTCATCGCCTGGTACAGTCCGATATAGATATGGGAAGGAGATTCTATCATCGAGCGAAGGATCTGTAGCTCCGTAACTGATCTGTATGAAATAAATTCCCAAGAAGTTTAATCCATCCATCCATCCCTCTCTCTGTCTGTCTCTCTCTCTCTATCTATTATCTATCTATCTATCTATCTCTGTCTGTCTATCTCTCTCTATCAGTCAGTCAGTCAGTCAGTCAGTCAGTCAGTCAGTCAGTCTGTCTGTCTGTCTGTCTATCTATCTATCTATCGTCTGTCTGTCTGTCTGTCTGTCTATCTATCGTCTGTCTGTCTATCTATCTATCTATTTATCTGTCTATCTATCTATCTATCTATCTATCTATCTATCTATCTATTGTCTGTCTGTCTGTCTATCTGTCTGTCTATCTATTTATATTTCTGTCTGTCTGTCTATCTATCTGTCTGTCAGTCTATAGGTCTGTACACATGTGCGATATGACGGATGACAAACCACCCCCCTAACGTAAGGCACACGTGCACTGAACAGCTGTTTCAGATGAGAATCTCATGTGTGTATGAGTTTGGTCAGGCATCGTTTGTTGATCAGCCATGGCAGATTGCAGGACAATGCCCGTCTGAACGCACATACATGTGCAATTCTCACCCAAGACGCCTGTTCGTTGCACAAATTATCGGACGTACATACAAGACTTACACTGTGCTAAGATCAGGTTCCTTTCATTAGTGTGCAGCTGCTTCCCCTGCATCTCTGTAAAACATCATTTCTGTAATGGGAAAACTCCCAGCAGGAATAGGCCAATAATATATATCAATGGGCCAATAATATATATCAATGGACCAACAGTAAAATATGGTGGTGGTAGTGTGATGGTCTGGGGTTGTTGTAGTGTGATGGTCTGGAGGGCTGACTAACCCTGAATGGTGGACTGGAGGGCGGACTAACACATATTGGTGGACTTGAGGGCTGACTAACCCTGATTGGTGGACTGGAGGGCTGACTAACACTTTTTGGTGGACTGGAGGGCTGACTTAACACTGATTGGTAGACTGGAGGGCTGACTAACACTTATTGGTGGACTGGAGGGCTGACTAACACTTATCGGTGGACTGGAGGGCTGACTAACACTTATAGGTGGACTGGAGGGCTGACTAACCCTAACTGGTGGACTGGAGGGCTGACTAACACTTATTGGTGGACTAGAGGTGTGACTAACACTTATTGGTGGACTGGAGGGCTGACTAACACTTATTGGTGGACTGGAGGGCTGACAAACACTTATTGGTGGAGTGAAAGGGCTGACTAACACTTATTGGTGGACTGGAGGGCTGACTAACCCTG
>JAACNH010000040.1:23997-183720 GCA_019447015.1 Hymenochirus boettgeri | reverse complement strand
GATAATATTCTATAATTGAACTGTACAGAGGGCAGTGTAGAGACATCCAGTAAAGGATAATATTCTATAATTGAACTGTCTGGAGGGTGGACACAACTTATTGGGGACGGAGGGCCTGACAACACGTATCGTGGAATGGAGGCGACTAACACATAGTGGACTGGAGGGCTGGACCAACCCTAATGGTGGACTGGAGGTGCTGACTAACACGTATTTGGTGGACTAGAGGTGTGACTAACACTTATGGTGGGACTGGAGGGCTGACTAACACTTATTGGTGGACTGGAGGGCTGACAAACACTTATTGGTGGAGTGAAAGGGCTGACTAACACTTATTGGTGGACTGGAGGGCTGACTAACCCTGACTGGTGGACTGGAGGGCTGACTAACACTTATTGGTGGAGTGGAGGGCCTGACAACCCTGACTGGTGGACTGGAGGGCTGACAAACACTTATTGGTGGGCTGGAGGGCTGACTAACACTTATTGGGGGACTGGAGGGCTGACTAACACTTATTGGTGGACTGGAGGGCTGACTAACACTTATTGGTGGACTTGAGGCTGACTACACTTATTGGTGGACTGAAAGGGCGACTAACACTTATTGGTGGACTGGAGGGCTGACAACCCTGACTGGTGGACTGGGGGGCTGACTCTAACACTTATTGTGGAGTGGAGGGCTGACTAACCCTGACTGGGGGGACTGGAGGGCTGACTAACCACATTGGTGTACTGGAGGGCTGACTAACACGTATTGGGGACTGGAGGCTGACTAACCCTGACTGGAGGAGGGCTAACACTTATTGGTGGACTAAAGAGCTAACATTATTGGGGGACTTGGAGGCTCTGACTAACCCTGACTGGTGGACTGGAGGGCGCGGACTAACACTTATTGGTGGACTGGGGGGCTGACTAACACTTATTGGTGGACTTGAGGGCTGACTAACCCTGACTGGTGGACTGGAGGGCTGACTAACACTTTTTGGTGGAGTGGAGGGCTGATTAACACTGATGGTAGATGGTGCTGAAATTCAGTATTGCGAAAGGAGTTATTTTAGGCTAACTCCTTTACATGTTCCGCAGGTGGTGTAAATGTTGTCAGTTTTGCTTCATGGTAGGGGCACCCCTGTTTTGTAACTATGACAACGGAGACTGACTGGTGCATTGTGAACTGACTTACTGTTAACGCCGCTTGCGCAAAAGCCCTGCAGAAGTTGCCGATAACATCGCTTGCATTGGCTGCATGGACTTTAACTATACCAGTGCAAGCCGCCTGCAAAAAAGTAACAGTACGTATTTTACATTGCTTGGCATTTCTTTAAAAACTTTGCAGTCAGTGGTGCATCTCCCTGTTATGGTGCCATTAATGTGGCAATCATAATCTGCCGTGTTTTAGGTAAATTGGAGTGTAGGTGGCAACATATAAAGTCGGTCTGATTTATTTTTTTTCTTATTTAATTCTGGAAAAATTTGATGTTAGAAACAATTTTGTGAATAGCCGTATCATGTATCATGATCATCATCAATATTGTTATGTGTCGCCAACCAATCAGGGAGATGTAATAAAAGTTCTTATCGTTAAAAATTATAATATTTTGAGTCAACCAATCAGATGTTAGCTTTTAAATGGTTACATCTGATTGGTTGTGGCAAAATTAGCAACCATTTTTAATGATAAGAACTTACATCTCCCTGTTTTAGCACCAAACTGCTTTTTTAATAAAATTCTAAAGATCAACAGACTCATTTAGCCAGACTCGCTGGGCAAACATATGGAGTTAAAGTCGCGCTAACCGGTTCGCTACTGGCTAGTGCAACTTTAACTCTATATAGCGTTGGATGCGCGGGTTACGCAAAAATCACCGTGCATCCGACGCTTCGCGATTCAATATCGCGATTCATATCGCTTGGCGGAAAACCCGCACGGGGTAAAATTCCCTGGAGTTTTACCCACATTCGCAACACGCGATATTAAATCGCGGAAGGAAGGGCATTTACCCAGAACGAACGTAGCGGCTCTGTGTAAATGAGCCCCCAGACTAGTGTGTGATAATATTAGTCCTCTACGGCCCGAAAATGATTTACACCATTCACAATTAACTTCATAGTTTAGAGTTGGATTTACTGGTGCTTATAATTATAATGTGTCTTTCCCCATGAGATCGTCATTATGCACGTCTTTAGTGCGCTGCCATTATATTGCACTGCCAAGTAAACACTGAGGAGGATGGACATCAGAATTAAAATATTAAGGTCTATGAGACGTTCGGACCCAGTGCAGTGATGGAGAGGTTTTACTATATGCTGTATAAAACGGTCATTCTACTTTGATCTTTAGACAAGCAAAGAAAATTAACCATCCAAAGATCTTCAATCATCTCATCTTCTGGATATTGTGATGAGCGAGAGTTGTATAAAGTTCCTCCTTTCGGGATTCTCTGACCCCTATTGGTGATGGGAACCAAGACCAAATCACTAAATTATGGGCATTGTACTAAACAAAACTAAAGCAGTGCTATCCAGTTGGAGAGAAAAGTAATGTCTTTTCTGGTGAACACATCCAGCAATAAAATAAACTGTGAGTAGAAAACCACATCCAGATGTCCCACAGAATTTAGTACAGAGGATGGAGATTTTCTAATAATGACTTTGTTGTTATCCAGGCTTTTTTCTCTATAGTTCCTGTCCTAACCTTAAGCATTTTTAATGTGAATGCAATACAGATGCCGTGAGCGGAGAGAAGTTTGTGCCATTAGTGAAGTTCTCTCTTCTCCTTTATATCATTTGATGTTATTATTCCGACCCAGTTCCATCCAACCGTTTGATAAGTTGTACCATGGCAGAAATATTACTGTCATCGCTGCTGGTACAGTCCGATATAGATATGGGAAGGAGATTCTACATCGAGCGAAGGATCTGTAGCTCCGAACTGATCTATGAATAATCCCAAGAAGTTTTAATCCATCCATCATCCCTCTCTCTGTCTGTCTCTCTCTCTCTATCTATTATCTATCTATCTATCTATCTCTGTCGTCTATCTCTCCTCTATCAGTCAGTCAGCCAGTCAGTCAGTCAGTCAGTCAGTCAGGTCTGTCTGTCTGTCTGTCTATCTATCTATCTTGTCCTGTCTGTCTGCTGTCGTCTATCTATCGTCTGTTGTCTATCTATCTATCTATTGTATCTGTCTATCTATCTATCTATCTATCTATCTATTGTCTGTCTGTCTGTCTATCTGTCTGTCTATCTATTTATATTCTGTCTGTCTGTCTATCTATTGTCTGTCAGTCTATAGGTCTGTCACATGTGCGATATGACGGATGACACCACCCCTAACGTAAGGCACACGTGCACTGAACAGCTGTTTCAGATGAGAATCTCATGTGTGTATGAGTTTGGTCAGGCATCCGTTTGTTGATCGCCATGGCAGATTGCAGGACAATGCCCGCTGAACGCACATACATGTGCAATTCTCACCCAGACGCCTGTTCGTTGCACAAATTATCGGCACGTACATACAAGACTTACACTGCTTTGCTAAGATCAGGTTCCTTTCATTAGTGTGCAGCTGCTCCCCTGCATCTCTGTAAAACATCATTTCTGTAATGGGAAAACTCCCAGCAGGAATAGGCCAATAATATATATCAATGGGCCAATAATATATATCAATGGGCCAATATTATATATCAATGGCCAATAATATATATCAATGGGCCAATAATATATATCAATAGGACAAAGCCTAATATCAATGGGCCATATATATATATGCAATTACGGCCAATATTATATATCAATGGGCCAATATTATTATCAATGGGCCATAATATATCATGGGCCAATAAATCAATGGACAATTAATTATATCATGTGCCAATAATATATATCAATGGGCCAATATTATATATCAATGGCCAATAATATATATCAATGTGCCAATAATATATATCAATGGGCCAATAATATATATCAATGGGCCTATAATATATATCAATGGGCCAATATTATATATCAATGGGCCAATAATATATATCAATGGGCCAATATTATATATCAATAGGCCAATAATATATATCAATGGGCCAATAATATATATCAATGGGCCAATTATATATATCAATGGGCCAATAATATATCAGGGACAATATTATATATCAATGGGCCAATAATATATATCAATGGACCTATAATATATATCAATAGGCCAACATATATATCAATGGGCCAATAATATATATCAATGGGCCAATATTATATATCAATGGCGTGCCGATAAATATATATCAATGGGCCAATATTATATATCAATGGGCCAATAATATATATCAATGGGCCAATATTATATATCAAGGGCCAATAATATATATCAATGGGCCAATATTATATATCAATGGGCCAATAATATATATCATGGGCCATCATATATATAATCATGGGCCAATATTATATATCAATGGGCCAATAATATATATCAATGGCCCAATATTATATCAATGGGCCAAATAATGGGCCAATATTATATATCAAGGGCCAATATAATATCAATGGGCCAATATATATATCAGGGCCATTAATTATATATCAATGGGCCAATATTTACTGTAGTCAAAAATAATAAGAATATAAGCTGTATCTTGTGTATATGTGGCAGAGTTTCTCTGCAGGAAGATTGACCAAGCTTCCATGTGGTAGTAGCACCCCCAACACATCCCTTTAATTGGAGGTCTAATGCTTTGAATACTAAGCATTGGATGAGAGGCCTCTTCCCTCCTTGTTAAAGCCAGTAGGTGGAGGGAAGTGAATGCCTGTAATACTAATCCAATGCAAGGTCAGGGAGACAACCTTCCAATGAAATACAACCAAGCAGGGAGTGTCAACCAGATAAATGACCAAGGTAAACTGTTAGGACCTTCCATACTGGGGTTACCTTGACGTGGTTGGAAGATTTTTCACTTTTTTGCATAAAATTGTAACTAAAACCCCCATGTTTTTACTGTTTGCACTAGCACAGATATTATGATATATGGGGCCCAGGAAGTGCATGACATCTCTGTTTGGTTGATGATGTGTCAGACAGTAGCATCCAGATGTGATAAAGTAAGCACAGGAGCGCCCAAAGCCTCACTAAATAAAAGATAAATAATATATATATATATATATATATATATATATATATATCAATGATGTGAAAAAAACTATTTGCCCCTTCCTGATTTCTATTCTTTTGCATGTTTGTCACAGTAATATGTTTCTGCTAGTCAAAAACCGTTAAACTATTAGTCAAAGATAACAAATTACACACAAAATGCAGTTTTAAATGATGGTTTTTATTATTTAGTGAGAAAAAAAACTCCAAACCTACATGCCCTGTGTGAAAAAGTGATTGCCCCCCTGTTAAAAAATAACTTAACTGAGGTTTATCAACCTGAGTTATGGTTATAAA
This sequence comes from Hymenochirus boettgeri, assembly GCA_019447015.1. Lineage (NCBI taxonomy): Eukaryota > Metazoa > Chordata > Amphibia > Anura > Pipidae > Hymenochirus > Hymenochirus boettgeri. The sequence goes on along the minus strand of JAACNH010000040.1, from coordinate 178,281 downwards.
GCCATTTCTAAAGCTTTGGGACTCCAGTGAACCACAGTGAGAGCCATTATCCATAAATGGCAAAACATGGACGTGATGAACCTTCCCAGAGGTGGCCGGCCGACCCAAAATTACCCAAGAGCGCAGAGAAAACTCATCCGAGAGGCCACAAAAGACCCAGGACAACATCTACAAGAACTGCAGGCCTCACTTGCCTCAATTAAGGAGTGTTCACGACTCCACCATAAGAAAGAGACTGGGCAAAAACGGCCTGCATGGCAGAATCAAGGCGCAAACCACTTTTAAGCAAAAAAGAACATTGAGGCTCGTCTCAATTTTGCTAAAAAAACATCTCAATGATTTCCAAGACTTTTGGGAAAATACCTTGTGGACCGACGAGACAAAAGTTGAACTTTTTGGAAGGTGGTGTCCGTTACATGGCGAGAAAGAAGTAAACAGCAAAAGACATCATACCAACAGTAAATAGTGGTGGTGTGGTAGTGATGTCGGGGTTGTTTTGCTCTGCTTCAGGACCTGGAAGGCTGTGATAGATGGAACCATATTCTACTGAAGGAGAATGTCCGGCCATTTGTTTGTCAACTCAAGCGAAGTGATCTGGGTGCTGGCAGCAGGACAATGACCCAAAACACACCAGCAAATCCAACTTGAATGGCTAAGAAAAACAAAATGAAGACTTTGGAGTGGCCTAGTCAAAGTCCTGACCTGAATCCTATTGAGATGTTGTGACCTTAAAAAGGCGGTTCATGCTAGAAAACCCTCAAATAAAGCTGAATTACAACAATTCTACAAAGATGAGTGGGACACAATTCCTCCAGAGCTGTTAAAAGACTCATTGCAAGTTATCGCAAACGCTGATTGCAGTTATTGCTGCTAAGGGCGGCCCAACCAGTTATTAGGTTCAGGGGGCAATTTCTTTTCACACAGGGCCATGTAGATTTGGAGTTTTTTTCTCACTAAATAAAAAACCATCATTTAAAACTGCATTTTGGTTCAATTATGTTATTTTAACTAATAGTTAACGGTTTTTGATGAGCGAAGAAACATTTAAGTGTGAAACATGCAAAAGATAAGAAATCAGGAAGGGGGCAAAAGTTTTTCACATCACTCATATATATATATATATACACACAAAAATATAAAGTAAGCCGCACCCTCCTCCCAGGGTTTCTGTGATGCAGGTGTTCAGCGTGCCCATGCTGTCGGGTCACTAATAATAGAAAAATAGAAATAACACCGACTCCACTTCTTCTTGCAGATAAAACTTTATTGTACACTGTCACATGGGCAACGTTTCGGGGAGCAGTTCCCCTTTCTCAAGCAAACAGTGGGGGCTATTGCTCAAAAAATCATGGTACATGCATTACATCACTTCCCATTTATACCCAATAAAACACATCCCTCCTAGGCTACATAAGCCCAACCCCTTAGATATATACTCATAATAGGGATATCTGTTGTATTCAATTAGATCAACTGGACTTGAAGTTTAGTTCTGAAGACGTTTCGCCAGTCATCCGACTGGCTTTCTCACAAGAATACTTGTACAAGAATCTGTGGCAATTATGTACCCTGGGAAATCCCAATTAGCATATCACAGCCAGGTTGTTAAGGTGTGATTGGATAGTGGCTAAGAGGTTTATAGGAACGCCCAGAGTAAGGTGTTAAAACAGCATTGTACATGGCAGACAGTTGGTGTCGACCCCCCACCTCTATTTAGGCTTGGTTTCTTTGTTTCACATAAATGGCTCCTAACACCTCTTTGAACCAGTCACGTTCCTTCGCCAGTATGGTAACATTACAATCTTCAAAGGTATGTCTTTATCCTTAAGATGCAGTACACGGCTGAGTCCTGACCGAGGAATTGGCTTCTGTGCTGGGCCATACGTTGATGCAGTTGCTGTTTGGTCCCCACATACAAATCAGAGCATTCTTCACTGCACTGCCACTGTGTATATGATGTCGCTTTTCTTGTGTTTAGGTATTGGGTCTTTCGGATGTACCAATTGCTGCCTCAGTGTGTTTGTTCGTTAAAAGCCGACAGGGATACGGTTGTTTTTGAAAATTCTTCTTAATTTCTCGGAGACCCCTGCTATATATGGGACGACCATGTTCTTTCTCCTGTTGTAATGGAGCCGGCACCCCCTGTGTTAACATGACACACTCTGACCGTCGCGGTCATGGATCACAGTTCGTTCTCTATACAGAGGAAGAAACCAGGTGGATTTGGGTAAGATCACAGGATCGCAAGACTTCCTGGTAACACCGCCGGCGAGTTCTGGGAGGAGACAACGCGAGATGCTGATGAAAGGCAGACGGACCTTGAGTTACACGCGCTGAGATTGGCCGAGTATACGAACAGGGGAGAATACCGAGGGGTTCCGCATACATCTTAGACCAACGTTGTTCGCAGATAATGAAATAAATCCTCGAGGGACATTATGACCTGGATAGTGAATTTCTTACAACATGATTACAAACGATTTACGTAAAGTGGATGAAGGGTCAGCACGGGCCCTATTGCAGAAGAATTGTCTAAACTTAAAGAAGATTTGGAGTCCAAAATGGCTACCTAGAGAGGAGTGGGAGAGGAGGTTAAGTGTAAGAAATTTGCCAGAGACTGCATTGATTATGAATGGGGCAATGTGTATAATTGTCTTAACCACAGTTTGGACATAATAGACTTACCTGAGCGTGATGGTAATGATCCTTTTTTATCACAAGATGGAGACGAACGCCGTGCGGGGGGGGGCAAGAAAATAGGAGATGTAGTGATGCCGTTGAGGTTAATGAGAGCGGGGGAGCCCCCAGCAACAGAAGAGATAGCGGTAATGGTAATTAATCTTTCAAAAAATGTCTTTAAACAACATTAAACTCTCACGTACTAAATAAGGTTTGGGTTTTTGCTCTAGTGAGAAACTCGATAGTTTCCAGCTTGACGTTGACTTTTACACATTTATGAGGTGACTTTGCTTGAAGGCACACTTTTCATCAGGAACTTTGACACAGGGTATGGAGAGAACAAGTGGATTTAAGCCTATTTTAATATGAGACCAAGTCTAAGTTTTGTGCCGCCAACTACTTATTCGGCTATAGAGGACCTTTAAGGATAGAGCGATGATGGACCTACGAGACATTGTTGAGAACGTATGCATGTACCATGATATTTTGGGCAATAGCCCACAAGTTTGCTTGAGAGGGGGAACTTCTCCCCGAAACGTTGCACATGTGACAGTGTAATAATAAAGTTTTATCTGCAAGAAGAAGTGGAGTGCGGGGTTATTTCTATTTTTTTTTCTAAGAAATAGCCCCAAACAAGTTTATCCTTCTCTAAACATGATTACGTAGTTTTCCCACCTGGGAATATCGTACAGACTCATATCTGGGTATGGGGATGTTCTCTCTGAGTTGACACCCCAATAAATCCAGCAATGTTTATTTCCCACACAGAAGTAATTGGGAACCGGTTCCCTGGTACCGGATAGTATCTGGAAGACGCTCTCACAGCTTTCCGTAAATCCCCGCAGGAATCCGATATGGAATCCCAGGGTCAGGTTAGGAAATACAATGGGTTCTGGTTAGTTTGGTCAACAGCAAATCGAAAATCCACAAAGGGTACGTGTAATGGTGGGAAAATGCTGCAAAATAAAACAAATCAGATCCAACTAAAATATCCTTAGATTAATTATCCTCCAATTAAAATATTTCATCTTTGTATTTGTGATTGAAAGTATTAAATTCAAATTAATTTGAAGTATTACATTTAATTCATTTTAAAAAAAAATATGTTTAATGTTTTATATGCTATTTCTTGTTCTGTATGTCTAGTATACATTTCTCTGGATTCACAGACAGGGACAGGGACACCGCTTAATTCAGCTAAAAATTCAGCTATAATGAGACATCCAGTAAAGGATAATATTCTATAATCAACTCTACAGAGTGGCAGTGTAGAGACATCCAGTAAAGGATAATATTCTATAATCAACTCTACATAGACAGTGTAGAGACATCCAGTAAAGGATAATATTCTATAAATCAATTCTACAGAAAATAGTGTAGAGACATCCTGTAAAGATCAATATTCTATAATTCAACTCTACAGAGTACAGTGTAGAGACACCAATATAGGATAATATTCTATAATTCAACTCTACATAGTACAGTGTAGAGACATCCAGTAAAGATCAATATTCTATAATCCAATTCTACTGAGTACAGTGTAGAGACCTCCAGTAAAGGATAATATTCTATAATTCAACTCTACAGAGTACAGTGTGGAGACATCCAATATAGGATAATATTCTATAATTCAACTCTACATAGTACAGTGTAGAGACATCCAGTAAAGATCAATATTCTATAATTCAACTCTACAGAGTACAGTGTAGAGACATCCAATATAGGATATATTCATAATTCAACTCTAAATAGTAGTGTAGAGACATCCAGTAAAGATCAATATTCTATAATTCAACTCTACAGAGTACAGTGTAGAGACATCAATATAGGATAATATTCTATAATTCAACTCTACATAGTACAGTGTAGAGACTCCAGTAACGATCATTTCTATAATTCAACTCTACAGGTACAGTGTAGAGACATCCAATATAGGATAATATTCTATAATTCAATCTACATAGTACAGTGTAGAGACATCAAGTAAAGATCAATATTCTAAAATTCAAAATCTACAGAGTACAGTGTAGAGACATCCAGTAAAGGATAATATCTATAATTCAACTCTACAGAATAAAGTGTAGAGACATCAAGTAAAGATCAATATTCTAAAATTCAACTCTACAGAGTACAGTGTAGAGACATCCATATAGGATAATATTCTATAATTCAACTCTACATAGTACAGTGTAGAGACATCCAGTAAAGATCAATATTCTAAAATTCAAACTCTACAGAGTACAGTGTAGAGACATCCAGTAAAGGATAATATTCTATAAATTAACTCTACATAGTACAGTGTAGAGACATCCAGTAAAGATCAATATTTAAAATTCAACTTACAAGAGTGCAGTGTAGAGACATCCAATATAGGATAATATTCTATAATTCAACTCTACATAGTACAGTGTAGAGACATCCAGTAAAGATCATATATCTATAATCAACCTACTGAGTACAGTGTAGAGACATCACAGTAAAGGATAATATTCTATAATTCAACTTACAGAGTGCAGTGTAGAGAATCCAGTAAAGGTAATATTCTATACTTGATCTGTACAGAGTGCAGTGTAGAGACATCCAGTAAAGGATAATATTCTATAATTGAAATGTACAGAGTGCAGTGTAGAGAAATCCAGTAAAGGATAATATTCTATAATTGAACTGTACAGAGTGCAGTGTAGAGACATCCAGTAATGGATAATATTCTATAATTGAACTGTACAGAGTGCAGTGTAGAGACATCCAGTAAAGGATAATATTCTATAATTGAACTGTACAGAGTGCAGTGTAGAGACATCCAGTAAAGGATAATATTCTATAATTGAACTGTACAGAGTGCAGTGTAGAGACATCCAGTAAAGGATAATATCTATAATTGAACTGTACAGAGTGCAGTGTAGAGGACATCCAGTAAAGGATAATATTCTATAATTGAACTGTACAGAGTGCAGTGTGTAGAGACATCCAGTAAAGGATAATATTCTATAATTCAACTCTACAGAATATGTAAGAGGATTAATTTTATAAGACACCCCCCATAATAAAATTTTGTTCAGCAGTCAATTATAAATGTTTCCTGCAAGACGGTATTTGTCAGGAACATTTCCTGTTCTGCTACAGCAGTGGGAACCTATATGCACAGCTGAGGTGGGAACTTTTATCTGTTGCACCAGTTACCATGTGCAGGACTAAGAATGTTCCTGTTGTTCCAGATAGAATCACTATCTTAATGGTTTATAAAGATATTAAAAACTGTTTATATGTCACTGCAAAATCGTTTTATAGTGTCTGCAGCATATAAAGCCTGCAGTAAGCTGCAGCAGACAGGCTTACATTCCTGTAGAATTAGTGTAAAGTATTTTATGTATGCACAGATCCATAATGCGAGTAAGATATAGATTGGTCTGTATTATATTTATACTGATTGATGTTACAGGAGATAAGATTGACAGAATATTGTTGTTAATACAGTTCTATATGATGTTACCATATACTGAAATATATGTGTTAAAAGTATGATTAAGATATTGGGAAGTTTTATCTGTTTGCACCAGTTACCATGTGCAGGACTAAGAATGTTTCTGTGTTTTCCAGATATTCCCTACAATAAAAAGCATTGCTTCTATCTACCCAACCCTCGCACTTTGATTGATTTTTCATATGTGTAAAAAATCAGTGTAGAGACATCCAGTAAAGGATAATATTCTATAATTCAACTCTACAGAATACAGTGTAGAGACATCGAGTAAAGGATAATATTCTATAATTCAACTCTTCAGAATACAGTGTAGAGACATCCAGTAAGGATAATATTCTATAATTAATCTACAGAATACGTGTAGAGACATCCAGTAAAGGATAATATTCTATAATTCAACTCTTACAGATAAGTGAAGAGACATCGAGAGTAAGGATAATATTCTATAATTCAACTCTACAGAATACAGTGTAGAGACATCAGTAAAGGATAATATCTATAGTTAAACTCACAGAGTGCAGTGTAGAGACATCCAGTAAAGGATAATATTCTATAGTTAAACTCTACAGAGTGCATGAGTGAGACATCCAGTAAAGGATAATATTTCTATAGTTAAACTCTACCAGAGTGCAGTGTAGAGACATCCAGTAAAGGATAATTTCTATAGTTAAACTCTACAGAGTGCAGTGTAGAGACATCCAGTAAAGGATAATATTCTATAGTTAAACTCTACAGAGTGCAGAGTAGAGACATCCAGTAAAGGATAATATTCTATAGTTAAACTCTACAGAGGGCAGTGTAGAGACATCCAGTAAAGGATAATCTATACTAATAAAAGGCAAAGCCCTCACTCCACTCACTCACTCACTCATCACTAATTCTCCAACTTGCCGTGGAGGCAGACGGCTCTTAAATTTGGCCGGCTCATTCATTGCACCTTACTTACAAAAGTTAAGCAGTAGGTTTCGAAATTCCACCTGTAACGGTGAGTAGTATCTCACATTGACACGACTTATGGTTACCTAGCTTACAAGCATACAAATTATATGGTTGGTCCGATATCAACTAAAATTTGGTATGCATATACTCCTTTACCAGTAAAAGGTTAACGAAATATTTTTTTAGGGTGGGGGGTGAATGGGGGGGAATAGAATTTGAACTCTGCCCACACTAACGGCTGGACCGTTTTTACCAAAATTCAGGGTGTGTGTGTGGGACTGGCTGAGTGATGTAATGGGAAGGTTTGGAGGGTGACAGAGAGGAATAGTGGGGGGTATTGGGGGCGGGTGGAGGGGGTGGTGGGGGTTATTTTTCTCCCTGTCACATCCCCGATTACATGCTGTCCCAGCATCAACATTGCGGAAGAGAACGCTCATCGAACACCCAAGAGCACCGTTACAATTAACAGCGAAACATAACAGATTTTTCTGTGGTTGTATTATAATTACAGCAACTTACATATTGCTTCTTACTGAAAAGGTTATTTCAATCTATCTCCGCTGCGAAGCGCGGGTATTTTGCTAATATCTATAATTGGAACTACAGAGTGCAGTATAGAGACATCCAGTAAAGATTAAATATTCTATAATGAACTCTACAGAGTGCAGTATAGAGCATCCAGAAAGATTAATATTCTATAATTGAACTGTACAGAGGGCAGTGATAGACATCCAAGTAAAAGATAATATTCTATAATTGAACTCTACAGGGGCATGTGTAGAGACATCCGTAAAAAAGATAATATCTATAATTGAACTGTACAGGTGCAAGTAGAGACATCCGAAAAGTTAAAAGATAATATTCTATAATTGAACTCTACAGAGGGCAGTGTAGGAAATCCAGTAAAGATAATATTCTATAATTGAGACGAGTGCAGGTAGAGACATCCAGTAAAGGATATTTCTATAATTGAACTGTACAGAGTGCAGTGTAGAGACATCCAGTAAAAGATAATATTCTATAATTGAACTGTACAGAGGGCAGTGTAGAGACATCAGTAAAGGAATAAATTCTATAATTGAACTGTACAGAGGCAGTGGTAGAGACATCCAGTAAAGGATAATATTCTATAATTGAACTGTACAGAGGGCAGTGTAGAGACATCCAGTAAAGGATAATATTCTATAATGAAACTGTACAGAGGGCAGTGTAGAGGACATCCAGAAAGGGATAATATTCTATAATTGAACTGTACAGAGGCAGAGTGTAGAGACACCCAGTAAGGATTATATTCTATAATTGAACTGTACAGAGGGCAGTGTAGTAGAGACACCCAGTAAAAGATAATATTCTATAATTGAACTGTACAGAGGGCAGTGTAAGACATCCAGTAAAGGATATATTCTATATTGAACTGTACAGGTGCAGTAGGTAGAGAATCCAGTAAAGATAATATTCTATAATGAACTGTACAGAGGGCAGTGATAGAAGGAGACACCAGTAAAAGGGGGGAATGGGCCAATAATATATATCAATGGGCCAATATTATATATCAATGGCCAATAATATATATCAATGGGCCAATAATATATATCAATAGGCCAACATATATATCAATGGGCCAATAATATATATCAATGGGCCAATAATATATATCAATGGGCCAATTATATATATCAATGGGCCAATAATATATATCAATGGGACAATATTATATATCAATGGGCCAATAATATATATCAATGGACCTATAATATATATCAATAGGCCAACATATATATCAATGGGCCAATAATATATATCAATGGCCCAATCAATCATATCAATGGGCCACATATAATACAATCAGGGCCAATATTATAATCAATGGCCAATAAACAAAATCAATGGGCAAATATATATATCAATGGGCCAATATATAATCAATGGGCCATATTATATATCAATGGGCCAATAATATATATCAATGGGCCAATAATATATATCAATGGGCCAATATTATATATCAATGGGCCATAATATATATCAATGGGCCAATAATATATATCAATGGGCCAATAATATATATCAATGGGCCATTAATTATATATCAATGGGCCAATATTTACTGTAGTCAAAAATAATAAGAATATAAGCTGTATCTTGTGTATATGTGGCAGAGTTTCTCTGCAGGAAGATTGACCAAGCTTCCATGTGGTAGTAGCACCCCCAACACATCCCTTTAATTGGAGGTCTAATGCTTTGAATACTAAGCATTGGATGAGAGGCCTCTTCCCTCCTTGTTAAAAGCCAGTAGGTGGAGGGAAGTGATAGCCTGTAATACTAATCCAATGCAAGGTCAGGGAGACAACCTTCCCATGAAAATACAACCAAGCAGGGAGTGTCAACCCAGATAAATGACCCAAGGTAAACTGTTAGGACCTTCCATACTGGGGTTACCTTGACGTGGTTGGAAGATTTTTCACTTTTTTTGCATAAAATTGTAACTAAAACCCCCATGTTTTTACTGTTTGCACTAGCACAGATATTATGATATATGGGGCCCAGGAATGTGCATTGATCATCTCTTTTCTTGTTTGTTCTGATGTTTTGGTCAGATCAGTAGCATTTCCAGTATTTGTTATAAAGTAATTTTGCCACAGGAGCTCCCACAGCCTCACTTTTGTGTATATATATATATATATATATATATATATATATATATATATATATATATAGTGATGTGAAAAACTATTTGCCCCCTTCCTGATTTCTTATTCTTTTGCATGTTTGTCACAGTAATATGTTTCTGCTAGTCAAAAACCGTTAACTATTAGTCAAAGATAACATAATTACACACAAAATGCAGTTTTAAATGATGGTTTTTATTATTTAGTGAGAAAAAAAACTCCAAACCTACATGGCCCTGTGTGAAAAAGTGATTGCCCCCCTTGTTAAAAAATAACTTAACTGAGGTTTATCACACCTGAGTTATGGTTATAAAGCCATTTCTAAAGCTTTGGGACTCCAGTGAACCACAGTGAGAGCCATTATCCATAAATGGCAAAAACATGGAACAGTGATGAACCTTCCCAGGAGTGGCCGGCCGACCAAAATTACCCCAAGAGCGCAGAGAAAACTCATCCGAGAGGCCACAAAAGACCCCAGGACAACATCTAAAGAACTGCAGGCCTCACTTGCCTCAATTAAGGTCAGTGTTCACGACTCCACCATAAGAAAGAGACTGGGCAAAAACGGCCTGCATGGCAGATATCCAAGGCGCAAACCACTTTTAAGCAAAAAGAACATTGAGGCTCGTCTCAATTTTGCTAAAAAAACATCTCAATGATTTCCAAGACTTTTGGGAAAATACCTTGTGGACCGACGAGACAAAAGTTGAACTTTTTGGAAGGTGCGTGTCCGTTACATCTGGCGAAGAAGTAACACAGCAAAAGAACATCATACCAACAGTAAAATATGGTGGTGGTAGTGTGATGGTCTGGGGTTGTTTTGCTGCTTCAGGACCTGGAAGGCTGTGATAGATGGAACCATGAATTCTACTGAAGGAGAATGTCCGGCCATTTGTTTGTCAACTCAAGCTGAAGTGATCTTGGGTGCTGCAGCAGGACAATGACCCAAAACACACCAGCAAATCCACCTCTGAATGGCTAAAGAAAAACAAAATGAAGACTTTGGAGTGGCCTAGTCAAAGTCCTGACCTGAATCCTATTGAGATGTTGTGACCTTAAAAAGGCGGTTCATGCTAGAAAACCCTCAAATAAAGCTGAATTACAACAATTCTACAAAGATGAGTGGGACACAATTCCTCCAGAGCTGTAAAAGACTCATTGCAAGTTATCGCAAACGCTTGATTGCAGTTATTGCTGCTAAGGGCGGCCCAACCAGTTATTAGGTTCAGGGGGCAATTTCTTTTTCACACAGGGCCATGTAGATTTGGAGTTTTTTTTTCTCACTAAATAATAAAAACCATCATTTAAAACTGCATTTTGTGTTCAATTATGTTATCTTTAACTAATAGTTAACGGTTTTTGATGAGCAGAAACATTTAAGTGTGAAACATGCAAAAGAATAAGAAATCAGGAAGGGGGCAAATAGTTTTTCACATCACTCTATATATATATATATATACACACAAAAATATAAAGTAAGCCGCACTCCTCCTCCCAGGTGTTTCTGTGTATGCAGGTGTTCAGCGTGCCCATGCTGTCGGGTCACTAATAATAGAAAAATAGAAATAACACCGCACTCCACTTCTTCTTGCAGATAAAACTTTATTGTTACACTGTCACATGTGCAACGTTTCGGGGAGCAGTTCCCCTTTCTCAAGCAAACAGTGTGGGCTATTGCTCAAAAATATCATGGTACATGCATTACATCACTTCCCATTTTATACCCAATAAACACATCCCTCCTAGGCTACATAAGCCCAACCCCTTAGATATATACTCATAATAGGTATATCTGTTGTATTCAATTAGATCAACTGGACTTGAAGTTTAGTTCTTGAAGACGTTTCGCTAGTCATCCGACTGGCTTTCTCAATTCAGAATAACTTGTACAAGAATCTGTGGCAATTATGTACCCTGGGAAATCCCAATTAGCATATCACAGCCAGGTGTTAAGGGTGTGATTGGATAGTGGCTAAGAGGTGTTATAGGAACGCCCAGAGTAAGGTGTTAAAACAGCATTGTACATGGCAGACAGTTGGTGTCGAACCCCCCCACCTCTATTTAGGCTTGGTTTCTTTGTTTTCACATAAATGGCCTCCTTAACACCTCTCTTGAACCAGTCACGTTCCTTCGCCAGTATGTTAACATTACAATCTTCAAAGGTATGTCCTTTATCCTTAAGATGCAGATACACGGCTGAGTCCTGACCCGAGGAATTGGCTCTTCTGTGCTGGGCCATACGTTGATGCAGTTGCTGTTTGGTCTCCCCCACATACAAATCAGAGCATTCTTCACTGCACTGCACTGTGTATATGATGTCGCTTTTCTTGTGTTTAGGTATTGGGTCTTTCGGATGTACCAATTGCTGCCTCAGTGTGTTGTTTCGTTAAAAGCAGACAGGGATACGGTGTTTTTTGAAAATTCTTCTTAATTTCTCGGAGACCCCTGCTATATATGGGACGACCATGTTCTTTCTCCTGTTGTAATGGAGCCGGCACCCCCTGTGTTAACCTGACACACTCTGACCGTCGCGGTCATGGATCACAGTTCGTTCTCCTATACAGAGGAAGAAACCAGGTGGATTCTGGGTAAGATCACAGGATCGCAAGACTTCCTGGTAACACCGCCGGCGAGTTCTGGGAGGAGACAACGCGAGATGCTGATGAAAAGGCAGACGGACCTTGAGTTACACGCGCTGAGATTGGCCGAGTATTACGAACAGGGGAGAATACCGAGGGGTCTCCGCATACATCTTAGACCAACGTTGTTCGCAGATAATGAAATAAATCCTCGAGGGACATTATGACCTTGAATAGTGAATTTCTTACAACATGATTACAAACGATTTACGTAAAGTGGATGAAGGGTCAGCACGGGCCCTTATTGCAGAAGAATTGTCTAAACTTAAAGAAGATTTGGAGTCCAAAATGGCTACCTATAGAGAGCTGGGAGAGGAGGTTAAGTGTAAGAAATTTGCCAGAGACTGCATTGATTATGAATGGGGCAATGTGTATAATTGTCTTAACCCACAGTTTGGACATAATAGACTTACCTGAGCGTGATGGTAATGATCCTTTTTTATCACAAGATGGAGACGAACGCTCGTGCGGGGGGGGGGCAAGAAAAATAGGAGATGTAGTGATGCCGTTGAGGTTAATGAGAGCGGGAGCCCACCAGCAACAGAAGAGATAGCGGTAATTAATCTTTCAAAAATGTCTTTAACAACCATTAAACTCTCAGTACTAAATAAAGGTTTGGGTTTTTGCTCTAGTGAGAAACTCGATAGTTTCCAGCTTGACGTTGACTTTTACACATTTATGAGGTGACTTTGCTTGAAGGCACACTTTTCATCAGGAACTTTGACACAGGGTATGGAGAGAACAAGTGGATTTAAGCCTATTGATTTTAATATGAGACCCAAGTCTAAGTTTGTGCCGCCAACTACTTATTCGGCTATAGAGACCTTTAAGGATAGAGCGATGATGGACCTACGAGACATTGTTGAGAACTGTATGCATGTACCATGATATTTTGGGCAATAGCCCACACTGTTTGCTTGAGAGGGGGAACTTCTCCCCGAAACGTTGCACATGTGACAGTGTAATAATAAAGTTTTATCTGCAAGAAGAAGTGGAGTGCGGTGTTATTTCTATTTTTTTTTCTAAGAAATAGCCCCAAACAAGTTTATCCTTCTCTAAACATGATTACGTAGTTTTCCCACCTGGGAATATCCGTACAGACTCAGTATCTGGGCTATGGGGATTGTTCTCTCTGAGTTGACATCCCCAATAAATCCAGCAATGTTTCTATTTCCCACACAGAAGTAATTGGGAACCGGTTCCCTGGTACCGGATAGTATCTGGAAGACGCTCCTCACAGCTTTCCGTAAATCCCCGCAGGAATCCGATATATGGAATCCCAGGGTCAGGTTAGGGAAATACAATGGGTTCTGGTTAGTTTGGTCAACAGCAAATCGAAAATCCACAAAGGGTACTGTTAATGGTGGGAAAATGCTGCAAAATAAAACAAATCAGATCCAACTAAATATATCCTTAGATTAATTATCCTCCAATTAAAATATTTTTCATCTTTGTATTTGTGATTGAAAGTATTAAATTCAAATTAATTTGAAGTATTACATTTAATTCATTTTTAAAAAAAATATGTTTAATGTATTTATATGCTATTTCTTTGTTCCTGTATGTCTAGTATACATTTCTCTGGATTCACAGACAGGGACAGGGACACCCGCTAATTCAGCTAAAAATTCAGCTATAATGAGACATCCAGTAAAGGATAATATTCTATAATTCAACTCTACAGAGTGCAGTGTAGAGACATCCAGTAAAGGATAATATTCTATAATTCAACTCTACATAGTACAGTGTAGAGACATCCAGTAAAGGATAATATTCTATAAATCAATTCTACAGAAAATAGTGTAGAGACATCCTGTAAAGATCAATATTCTATAATTCAACTCTACAGAGTACAGTGTAGAGACATCCAATATAGGATAATATTCTATAATTCAACTCTACATAGTACAGTGTAGAGACATCCAGTAAAGATCAATATTCTATAATCCAATTCTACTGAGTACAGTGTAGAGACCTCCAGTAAAGGATAATATTCTATAATTCAACTCTACAGAGTACAGTGTAGAGACATCCAATATAGGATAATATTCTATAATTCAACTCTACATAGTACAGTGTAGAGACATCCAGTAAAGATCAATATTCTATAATTCAACTCTACAGAGTACAGTGTAGAGACATCCAATATAGGATAATATTCTATAATTCAACTCTACATAGTACAGTGTAGAGACATCCAGTAAGATCAATATTCTATAATTCAACTCTACAGAGTACAGTGTAGAGACATCCAATATAGGATAATATTCTATAATTCAACTCTACATAGTACAGTGTAGAGACATCCAGTAACGATCAATCTCATAATTCAACTCTACAGAGTACAGTGTAGAGACATCCAATTAGGATAATATTCTATAATTCAACTCTACATAGATACAGTGTAGAGACATCAAGTAAAGATCAATATTCTAAATTCAACTCTACAGAGTACAGTGTAGAGACATCCAGTAAAGGATAATATCTATAATTCAACTCTAAGAATAAAGTGTAGAGACATCAAGTAAAGATCAATATTCTAAAATTCAACTCTACAGAGTACAGTGTAGAGACATCCATATAGGATAATATTCTATAATCAACCCATACAGTACATGTAGAGACATCCAGTAAATCAATATTCTAAAATTCAATCTACAGAGTACAGTGTAGAGACATCCAGTAAAGGATAATATTCTATAATTCAACTCTACATAGTACAGTGTAAGACATCCAGTAAAGATCAATTTCTAAAATTCAACTCTACAGAGTGCAGTGTAGAGACATCCAATATAGGATATATTCATAATTCAACTCTACATAGTACAGTGTAGAGACATCCAGTAAAGATCAATATTCTATATCAACTCTACTGAGTACAGTGTAGAACATCCAGTAAAGGATAATATTCTATAATTCAACTCTACAGATGTGCAGTGAGAGACATCCAGTAAAGGATAATATTCATATGATCTGTACAGAGTGCAGTGTAGAGACATCCGTAAAAGGATAATATTCTATAATTGAACTGTACAGATGGCAGTGTAGAGACATCCAGTAAAGGATAATATTCTATAATTGAACTGTACAGAGTGCAGTGTAGAGACATCCGTAATGGATAATATTCTATAATTGAACTGTACAGAGTGCAGTGTAGAGACATCCAGTAAAGGATAATATTCTATAATTGAACTGTACAGAGTGCAGTGTAGAGACATCCAGTTAAAGGATAATATTCTATATATGAACTGTACAGAGTGCAGTGTAAGAGACATCCAGTAAAGGATAATATTCTATAATTGAACTGTACGAGTGCAGTGTAGAGACATCCAGTAAAGGATAATATTCTATAATTGAACTGTACAGAGTGCAGTGTAGAGACATCCAGTAAAGGATAATATTCTATAATTCAACTCTACAGAATATGTAAGAGGATTAATTTTATAAGACCCCCCCATAATAAAATTGTGTTCAGCAGTCACTTATAAATTTTTCCTGCAAGACGGTATTTGTCAGGAACATTTCCTGTTCTGCTACAGCAGTGGGAACCTATATGCACAGCTGAGGTGGGAACTTTTATCTGTTGCACCAGTTACCATGTGCAGGACTAAGAATGTTCCGTGTTTTCCAGATAGTCACTATCTTATGGTTTATAAAGATATTAAAAACTGTTTATATGTCACTGCAAAATCGTTTTATAGTGTCTGCAGCATATAAAGCCTGCAGTAAGCTGCAGCAGACAGGCTTACATACCTGTGAATTAGTGTAAAGTTTTATGTATGTCACAGATCCATAATGCAGTAAGATATAGATTGGTCTGTATTATATTTATACTGATTGATGTTACAGGAGATAAGATTGACAGAATATTGTTGTTAATACAGTTCTATATGATGTTACCATATACGAAATATATGTGTTAAAAGTATGATTAAGATATTGGGAAGTTTTATCTGTTGCACCAGTTACCATGTGCAGGACTAAGAATGTTCCTGTTGTTTTCAGATATTCCCTACAATAAAAAGCATTGCTTCTATCCTACCCAACCCTCGCACTTTGAATGATTTTCATATGTGTAACAAATACAGTGTAGAGACATCCAGTAAAGGATAATATTCTATAATTCAACTCTACAGAATACAGTGTAGAGACATCGAGTAAAGGATAATATTCTATATATCAACTCTTCAGAATACAGTGTAGAGACATCCAGTAAAGGATAATATTCTATAATTCAACTCTCAGAATACAGTGTAGAGACATCCAGTAAAGGATAATTTCTATAATTCAACCTTCAGAATAAAGTGAAGAGACATCGAGTAAAGGATAATATTCTATAATTCAACTCTACAGAATACAGTGTAGAGACATCCAGTAAGGATATATCTATAGTTAAACTCACAGAGTGCAGTGTAGAGACATCCAGTAAAGGATAATATTCTATAGTTAAACTCTACAGAGTGCAGAGTAGAGACATCCAGTAAGGATAATATTCATAGTTAAACTCTACAGAGTGCAGTGTAGAGACATCCAGTAAAGGATAATATCTATAGTTAAACTCTACAAGTGCAGTGTAGAGACATCCAGTAAAGGAAATATTCTATAGTTAAACTCTACAGAGTGCAGAGTAGAGACATCCAGTAAAGGATAATATT
The DNA here is from genome assembly GCA_019447015.1 of Hymenochirus boettgeri. NCBI lineage: Eukaryota > Metazoa > Chordata > Amphibia > Anura > Pipidae > Hymenochirus > Hymenochirus boettgeri. The sequence goes on along the minus strand of JAACNH010000040.1, from coordinate 161,219 downwards.
CTATAGTTAAACTCTACAGAGTGCAGTGTAGAGACATCCAGTAAAGGATAATCTATACTAATAAAAGGCAAAGCCCTCACTCCACTCACTCACTCACTCATCACTAATTCTCCAACTTGCCGTGGAGGCAGACGGCTTAAATTTGGCAGCTCATCATTGCCACCTTACTTACAAAGTTAAGCAGGTTTCGAAATTCCACCTGTAACGAGTAGCTCCACATTGCACAACTTATGGTTTACCTAGCTTACAAGCATACAAATCTATATGGTTGGTCCGATATCAACTAAAATTTGGTATGCATATACTCCTTTACCAGTAAAAGGTTAACGAAATATTTTTTTGGGTGGGGGTGAATGGGGGGGAATAGAATTTTGAACTCCTGCACACTAACGGCTGGACCGATTTTTACCAAAATTTCAGGTGGTGTGTGGGGACTGGCTGATGTGTAATGGGAAGGGTTTGGAGGGTGGACGAGAGGAATAGTGGGGGGTATTGGGGGGCGGTGGAGAGGGTGTGGGGGTTATTTTCTCCACTGTCACATCCCCGATTACATGCTGTCCCAGCATCAACATTGCCGGAAGAGAAGCTCATCCGAACACCCAAGAGCACCCGTTACAATTAACAGCGAAACATAACAGATTTTTCTGTGGTTGTTATTATAATTACAGCATCTTGATACATTATGCTTTCTTACTAAAAAGGTTATTTCAACATCTCCGCTGCGAAGCGCGGGTATTTTTGCTAAATTCTAATATGGAACTCTACAGAGTGCAGTATAGAGACATCCAGTAAAGATTAATATTCTATAATGAACTCTACAGAGTGCAGTATAGAGACATCCAGTAAAGATTAATATTCTATAATTGAACTGTACAGAGGCAGTGGACATCCAGTAAAAGATAATATTCTATATTGAACTCTACAGAGGCATTGTAGAGACATCCAGTAAAAGATAATATTCTATAATTGAACTGTAAAGAGTGCAATGTAGAGACATCCAGTAAAAGATAATATTCTTTGAACTCTACAGAGGCAGTGTAGAGCATCCAGTAAAGATAATATTCTATAATTGAACTGTACAGAGTGCAGTGTAGACATCCAGTAAAGGATAATTTCTATAATTGAACGTACAGAGTGCAGTGTAGAGACATCCAGTAAAAGATAATATTCTATAATTGAACTGTACAGAGGGCAGTGTAGAGACATCCAGTAAAGGATAATATTCTATAATTGAACTGTACAGAGGGCAGTGTAGAGACATCCAGTAAAGGATAATATTCTATAATTGAACTGTACAGAGGGCAGTGTAGAGACATCCAGTAAAGGATAATATTCTATATGAACTGTACAGAGGCAGTGTAGAGACATCCAGAAAGGGATAATATTCTATAATTGAACTGTACAGAGGCAGTGTAGAGACACCCAGTAAAGGATAATATTCTATAATGAACTGTACAGAGGGCAGTGTAGAGACACCCAGTAAAATAATATTCTATAATTGAAACTGTACAGAGGGCAGTGTAGAGACATCCAGTAAAGGATAATATCTATACTTGAACTGTACAGAGTGCAGTGTAGAGACATCCAGTAAAGGATAATATTCTATAATTGAACTGTACAGAGGCAGTTGTAGAGACACTCCAGTAAAGGATAATATTCTATAATTGAACTGTACAGAGTGCAGTGTAGAGACATCCAGTAAAGGATAAATTCATAATGGAACTGTACAAGGGCAGGTAGAGACATCCAGTAAAGGATATATTCTATAATTGACTGTACAGAGGCAGTGTAGAGACATCCAGTAAAGGATAATATTCTATAATTGAACTGTACAGAGGGCAGTGTAGACATCCAGTAAAGGATAATATTCTATAATGAACTGTACAGATGCAGTGTAGAGACATCCAGTAAGGATAATATTCTATAATTGAACTGTACAGAGGGCAGTGTAGAGACATCCAGTAAGGATAATATTCTATAATGAACTGTACAGAGGGCAGTGTAGAGACATCCAGAAAGGATAAATATTCTATATTGAACTGTACAGAGTGCAGTGTAGAGACATCCAGTAAAGGATAATATTCTATAATTGAAACTGTACAGAGTGCAGTGTAGAGACATCCAGTAAAGGATAACATAACCTGCTAATAGCATTTAAAACCACACATAGAAACACCAGACAGTACAAACTTCAGAACTCTTAATTTTTATACTCACCTTTAGAAAAGATAGGAGAAATCTTTTTACCACTAAATTTAAACATCTCCTCTGTGGATTAAAGGACAACAATAGTGTCATTTGACCCCCTTTCCTTTGAAGTATCCAGGGTGAGGACCAAACTGCTAGGTCCTCCTCTGAGTTCAACCTCAAAGTCCTGTACTACCTCTACAAGTTCCAGTCGCCAATAGGAAGATACACATCTTAACAGCGTGTCTTCATCTTGGTCTCTCGAAGAGGAAGCGCGGAAAACAACGCCACAATCAAGAACTTGTAGAGGTAAGTAACAAGACTTTGAGGTTGAACCCAGTTGGAGAGAACATACAGGTCCTCTTAAAAACGTCCGAACAAGAGGTTTGCGTTGTTGGTGAGTAAAGTTGTCCTTAAATAATAACCCACTGTGATATCTTCTAGCAGAGTATTCTGTGATATTATAGAACTAGTGGCCCATTACAGGAAATGTCGGGGAAAGATTGGGTTAATAGGAGATGTTGGATAAGTATGCAAGTAGCACTGCCACAGCAAAAGTTCCCATCAACAGCTTCTCATTATGTGATGCAAATCTGTGGGTACCTAATACGGTGTGGGGTCAGCCATATATGTTCTATGGTGGATTTTTCATTCAAGGCTACAAATGGCAATGTCCCCATGATTAGTTCTTTGGGAACTGTTTATATGGTAATGACAATGTCTGGCTCTCCAATGAAGGCAGATTTATAGATGTGACTCACCCAACACATTCCCAGATCTTGGTAATTTTCTCAGGTTTATCCTCATTAATAAATACCATGTTTCCAGTCATCACTGCACCAATCATAATGTCTCCATCTTTAATATATTCTTGTTCTCTAATGACTTTAAATATTTCCATATGAAAAGCAGGATTGGTTATCTGAGCTTGTAGCTGTACAGGGTCCCACAATAGAACTACAGAAATATCAGCACTTTGGTACAATAAGACACAGATATGACTCTCCGCATTGTTCCTTTATAGATTAAAGTGTCCCCAATATAACACAGAGGATACAAAAGTCTCCCCAGCAGTCAGTAGTACATAGTGTCATAGAGGATAGATGATTAATCTGCATTGTTATTGCAACTGTCATTATATAAAGGAGAGAGAGAGAGAATAGACACACGTCTGGGATCTCAGCTCTATCAGTGTTGGTGTCTCTACTGACCAGATATAAACAACATGTTTTAAATATTTTATTTGAATCCTTTTACCCCAAGGTGTGATGTTATTATAATGTTACATTTGAAATCTGTCTGATTATTCACATACTAGTATCGTACATTGTTTAGGCTAGGATATGTCCACCACAAAAAAATTGCTTGGGTGAAATACATGTCAGGCAGTTGGTGTGTATGCCCTTCAGCGTTTGGGAGTTTGCATTCGGCTAGGAGATACGCTGGACTGGTACAAGTCTGAAATGGATAGTAACCATTGGTATTGCTCCTTACAATAAGGATGAAGAGTGTGGCCGTCCGTAGTAACTGAAAATGTACTGTACTTGCCTAACGACCTGGCTTCTTATGTTAAGTCGAATTGCATCCAGGGATGCCCGGTTATGGTGCTAGGGTGTTGTTGTATTATGTTTTATTGTTTCCGCGTCACTATGCACATATTAGATGTGGTTGGAGTCGCATGTTTTATAGGTCTTATCCTATTTGGAATGTTGTAGCCCGATTGTGAGTGACCAATAACCATATTTTTGCATTATTGAAGCTTATGTAAATGTGCCTATGTGGGACTATGGGGAGGTTTTACCTTTATGTGTGGTTTCTATTAACATGTGCAGAGCAGACAGCTGAGGGCAGTCAGTCATTGGCTGTGATGTTAGCAGTAATGTTTCATGACTGACTAACTGCTACCCAGCAGAACCTAGTAATTGAGGTGAATAATCATATGTCCATCTAGTCCACCTTTATACCCTACCCATAATGTCTGTATAACAGTTACATAGTAACATAGTATTGAGGTTGTATAAAGACATACGCCTCTCTGTCCAACCTTATACCCTATCCATAATGTCTGTATAACAGTTACATAGTAACATAAGTTGGAGGTTGTATAAAGACATACGTCCATCTAGTCCACCTTTATACCCTACCCATAATGTCTGTATACAGTTCATAGTAACATAGTATTGGAGGTTGTATAAAGACATACGTCCATCTAGTCCAACTTTATACCCTACCCATAATGTCTGTATAACAGTTACATAGTAACATAGTATTGGAGGTTGTATAAAGACATACGTCCTTCTAGTCCAACCTTTATACCCTACCATAATGTCTGTATAACAGTTACATAGTAACATAGTATTGGAGGTTGTATAAAGACATACGTCCATCTAGTCCAACCTTTATAACCCTACCCATAATGTCTGTATAACAGTTACAATAGTACATAGTATTGGAGGTTGTTAAAACATATGTCCATCTAGTCCAACCTTTATACCCTACCACATAATGTCTGTATAACAGTTACATAGTAACATAGTATTGGAGGTTGTATAAAGACATACGTCCATCTGGTACAACCTTTATACCCTACCCATAATGGTCTGTATAACAGTTACATAGTAACATAGTTTTGGAGGTTGTATAAAGTACAGTCCATCTAGTCCAACCTTTACACCCTACCATAATGTCTGTATAACAGTTACATAGTAACATAGTATTGGAGGTTTGTTAAAGACATACGGCCATCTAGTCCAACCTTTATACCCTACCCATAATGTCTGTATAACAGTTTACATAGTAACATAGTATTGGAGGTTGTATAAGACATACATCCATCTGTCCGACCTTTATACCCTACCCATAATCTCTGTATAACAGTTACATAGTAACATAGTTGGAGGTGGTATAAAGACATACGTCCATCTAGTCCAACCTTTATACCCTACCCATAATGTCTGTATAACAGTTCATAGTAACATGATTGGAGGTTCTATAAAGACTAGGTTCCATCTAGTCCAACCTTTATACTCATAGGATTGAGTTACAGAAACGTCTCACACATTGTGGCTATGTCATGCATCTCACGCCCTATTACAAATACTACTACTGTATCAAAGTGTTTCCTGCAATATGCCACAATAGTATACTGTGGGATAGTGTCTCCTAAAGTGGGCTAGTGTTTCCTAGTGCTTTCTCAGAAATGTAAATCATCCACACAGGAGTCTGAGAGGTCTCGAGTGAGAATTTATGGCTGCAATGATTTTGGAGGTGGAAAATTGGTTCTTCCTGTAAGATTAGATTATCTTATATATATATCTTAGAGGGAGGAAAATAGAGTGAGAAACAGCTTCTGGAACCATGGCGGCAGGTTATAATGAAATTAAAGCGGAGAAGAAAAGTACCCAGCGCGTCTATCGGGGGTTTAGTACTTTGAGAGTGTGGATGAATTCAGGTTTTTGTGGTCCGTTATAAATTGTAGTTGGGTGAGAGGACCCTTCAGGAAATGTTGCCATTGTTCCAAGGCCAATTTGATGGTCAATAATTCCCTGTTGCCCACATCAGTTCTGCTCAGATGCTGAGAATTTCCTGGAGAAATAGGCACACACGGATGGATATTACCGCAGTTATAAACTTGGGACAGGATATCGCCGACTCTAACATTAGAAAACTCAACTTCAACATCAAAGGAAGAAGGGGGGTTAACATGGCTGAGAATAGGGCAGAAGAGAAGAAATCTTCACGTTTTAATGCTTTCAATGCCAGTGGAGTCCAGGAATTGGTTTACCCTCTTTTTTAATTAAGGTAGATAGGGGCAATTTGGGAGGAGAAATACCTTGACGAACTACCTGTATTATTGGCGAAACCAATAAATCCCTGGATTGCCTGGTGCAGGTGGGTAATGCCAATCTTTCATGCAGGCAGCGATCTTGGCTGGGTCCATTTCAAACCTCTTTTGTGAGATAATATACAGTAAACCCAGAAATGAATTTGGAATTCCAAAAGACATTTCTCTAACTTGGCATATAAAGAATTTTGCCTAATGGGGAGAGTACTTCCTTCTGAATTCTATGGGATTTTCAATGCCCTCTTCCATTCATTCCCCTGATGGATACAGATCAGCTTGAGGCACCTTGTAAATCCAGTTTGGAGAAACCTCTGCACATAATTGTTCAACACAATTCAGAGATCAAGGGTAAGGGAAAATGATTCTTGATCTTGATCGATCTAGGCCATCGGTAATCAATACAAGGATGAAGACCCCCATCCTTCTTCTCAAAACCCTGCTGCCCGCAGAGAAGAGGATGGCCGAATAAACGCCCTTTAAGGGTTATCTGAATTAATCTTTTATGGCCTGAGTCTCTTGTAGCGGACAGAGGGTATGTAAATCCTCTTGGGGGCATGGTTCCAGGGAGCAGCTCGATAAGGCAGTCATACTTCCAATGAAGAGGAAGTCTCTCTGCTGACTTCTTACATCTTGCTTATCTTGTATTGGGAGGAAAACGAATCTTATTCACAGAAAACTGGTACAGGAGTTGGAGTGAACAATTGTTTGTGACAAAGGAACTCCACTGAGAAATATAATTAGGGTGCCAATCATACGGGATATGATGACATAGCCAGGGGGAGACCCAGAACAATTGGATTAGATAGTCATAATAAAAAAGGGGGATATTTCCTGATGATGAGGACCAACCCACAAAAGCAGCTTGATAGTAGTCTAAGATTTTGAAGAAAGTGGCTTGTCATCAAATAGAAAACACACAACTACACACTGCACCGGCTTACCTCCCTTCTTGGTAATCCCTTTATTGTACCCTAACGAGCTTAACCACTGTTACAGAACAAATATAAGGGATAGACCCATGCACACCAAACAGGGTATAAACCAAATCCAAATGCGTACAATTGTATATTTGTAATTCCATGATTACTGGTAGTAATTTTAATTACAATACAAGATCTTCAATTAACACTGAATATTGTGTATACATTCTACATGTCCCTGCTCTTTGATTTATGTAGGGAAACCATGGCCCTTGTAAACAAAGATTTCAATGCCACAAAAGTGATTTAGGATTGCCCTTGCTATATAATGATTATATCCCAAAGGGAGAAATACCTCTGTGGCCACCACACTTTGTACCATGAACACCAGGTATCCGATCTAGTAGCCATGGTTATTGACCACGTACCCATGATGCAGGGGTAGGGAATAACAGTCTTCTATGCAGAGAAGCTATATGGATCCATAACACTAGATGCAAGTACAACCAAAGTCTGAATATAAACTCATCTGCTTCTTGCCAAAACGTTAACAATTATTTATGTTGGATTCTGATTCTCATATAGTGATACTTCCATGCAGTATTTATTCTTGTATTTATATATACCTTATAATTATACCGAATATACATTAATGTGATTATCGATATATATTTTTTTTCTGACATTTTATCATCATCTATTACGACTACCGTATATACTCGAGTATAAGTCGATCTGAGTATAAGTCGAGTCCCTATTTTTACCGAAAATTGAAAAAAAACGATTGACTCGAGTATATCGAGGGTAGAAATTATCACCACTACTGCCTTCTGATTCTGTGTTGTTTTTAGGATTTAGTTGCCCTTTAACGGACAGCAGAATTCCCATACATGAATCCCATACAGAATTAGCCAAATCCAGTACCAGTAACCTCAATTCTTTTCACTCCAGATTTGGAAACTACAATTCCCAGACATGCTTTGTTGCTGGAGTTTCAATTTTTAAACATGTGGAGTGGCAAGGTTCAGTAACTTTTAATGGATAATATTCTATAATTGAACTGTACAGAGTGCAGTGTAGAGACATCCAGTAAAGGATAATATTCTATAATTCAACTCTACAGAATATGTAAGAGGATTAATTTTATAAGACACCCCCCATAATAAAATTTGTGTTCAGCAGTCACTTATAAATTGTTTCCTGCAAGACGGTATTTGTCAGGAACATTTCCTGTTCTGCTACAGCAGTGGGAACCTATATGCACAGCTGAGGTGGGAACTTTTATCTGTTGCACCAGTTACCATGTGCAGGACTAAGAATGTTCCTCTCCACTTTTGGTGCTTGCGTGATGACTAACACTTATTGGGGACTGAGGGCTGACTCCCCTTAGTGGTGGACTGGAGGGCTGACTACACTGATGGTGACGGAGGGCTGCTAAAACCCTGACTGGTGGACTGAGGGCTGACTACCTCATTGGTGGAGTGAGGGCTGACTAACCCAACTGGTGAGGAACTGGAGTGCTACTACACTTAATTGTGGACTGGAGGGGCTGACCTACCCCGGACTGTTGACTGAGTGGGCTGACTACCACTTAGTGTGGACTGAAGACTACCTTCTTGGTGACTGGAGTCTGTACTAACCTGTGGGTGACTGAGGGCGGACACACTTATTGGTGGACTGGGGGCTTAATACACATATTGGGTGACTTGAAGGGCTGACTAACCCTGATTGTGTACGTGGAGTGCTGCCTAACCTTTTTGGGGACTGGAGGACTGACGTAACACTGATGGTAACTGGAGGGCTGACTAACACTTATTGGTGAACTGGAGGCTACTAACACTTATCGGTGACTGGAGGGCTTACTCACTACTATAATATTTGACTGGAGGCTGCACTAACAACCTACTGGTGGACTGGAGGGCTGATCTAACCCTATATTGGTGGGCTAGAGTTGTGACTACACTTATTGTGTGGACTGGATGGCTGACTGTTACCTATTGGTTTACTTGGAGGGCTGACACACACTTAGTGGGGTGGTGAAAGGGCTGAACGAACCTTCTTGTGTGGACTGGATGGCTGTAACTTAACCCTGACTGGTGGACTGGAGGGCTGTACTACACTTAATGGTGGAGTGGCGGGCTGACTACCCCTGACTGGTTGTGGACTGGAGGGCTTGCCAAACACTTATTGGGGGTGGGCTGAGGGCTGACTAACACTTAAATTGGGGGATGGGGGACGGTGGAGGGCTTACTAACACTATGGTGTGACTGGAGTCTTGACTACACTTTATTGTGGACTTGAGTGCTGACTTACACTTAGGGTGGACTGAAAGGGCTGACTAACACTTAATTGGTGACTGGAGGGCTGACTACGCCGACTGGTGGACTGTGGCTACTAAACACTTATTGGTGGAGTGGAGGGGCTGGACTAACCCCTGACTGGTGACTGGAGGGCTGACCTAACACTTATTGTGTACTGGAGGGCTGCACTACCACCAACTATACTACGCAAACGGGCGGGACTGGAAAAAAAGGCTACTAACCCTGACTGGTGAGCTGGAGGTCTACACTTATTGGTTGACCTAAAGACTACCACGTATGGTGGACTTGAAGGGCTGACTACCCTGACTGGTGGACTGGGAGGGCGGACTAACACGATTGGTGGACTGGGGTGCTGACTAACACTTATTGGTGGACTTTGAGGGCTGACTACCCGGACTGGTGGACGGAGGGCGTACTAACACTTTTTGGTGGCAGGTGTAGTGCTGACTTACACTGATTGTAGACTGGTGCTGACTTCAGTACGTGTTGTCGCAGAAAGAGTTTATTTTTTAGCTAACTCCTTTACTGTTCCGCAGGGGTACATTTTTCATTGCTTCATTGTTAGGGGCACCCCTGTTTGTAATATGACAACGAACGACGGTGCATTGTGAACTGACATTAACTTTTTAAACGCCCGCTTTGCGCTAAGTCCCTGCATACGGTTTCCGTAACAATCGCTATGCATTGGCTGCATGGACTTTAACTATCCCATGAGTCCGCGCTGCAAAAAACCCAGTCGTCATTTTTACAATTGCTTGGCATTTCTTTAAAAACTTTGCAGTCATGGTGCAAGCTCCCTGTTATGGTGCCATTAATGTGGCATCATAATCTGCCGTTGTTTTATGATGGTAATTGGAGTGTAGGGTGGCAACCTCTAAGTCTTCTGATTTTATTTTTTTTCGTTAGTATAATTTCTGGAAAAATTTGATGTTATCAAACAATTTTGGTGAATAGAGGCCGTATCTTATCAGGATCATCATCAATATTGTTATGTGTCCGCCAACCAATCAGGGAGATGTAATAAAAGTTCTCTTATCGTTAAAAAATTATAACCATTTTGAGTCAACCCTAATCAAGTTTTAGCTTTAATGGTTACAACATCCTGATTGGTTGTGCAAAATAGGCGAAACCTTTTTAATGATAAGCAACTTACATCTCCCTGTTGTTGAGTTGCACCAAAACGGCTTTTTATAAATTCTAAAGATCACCAGCCTCAATTTAAGCCAGACTCCCGCTGGGCAAACATATGGAGTGTTAAAGTCCGCTAAACCGGTTTCTTCTACTGTCTATGCAACTTTAACTTTCTATATTAGCAGGTGGATCGCGGGTTTACGCAAAAATCACCCGTGCCATCCCGACGCTTCGCGATTCAATATCGCGGATTCAATATCAGTCGATCAATACGCTGGGCTTTAAAATCCCGCAGCGTTTAAATATCGCCGGGTGATTACCTACATTCGCAAACGGCGATATTAAATCGCGGAAGGTGCATTTACCCCTGAACATAGCGGCCTCTGTTTAAATGAGCCCCCCAACCTAGTGGTGTGATAATATTAGTCCACGGCCCGAAATGATTTACGACCATCACAATATACTTCAATAGTTTAGAGTTGGATTTTACCTCTGTGCTTATAATTAGAATGTGTCTTCCCCATGAGATCGATCAATTATGCACGTCTCGTAGTGCGTCTGCTGCATTTATCTGCACTGCCAAGTAAACCCTGAGAGATGGCATCAAATTATAAGATTAGAGGTCTTCTGAGACGTGTTCGGCACTTGGATTTATCGTTTAACCCAGTCAGTGATGGAGAGGTTTACCTATAATGCTGTAGACAACGGCTCATTCTTACTTTGATCTTTAGACAGCAAGAACAATTAACCACCAACGATCTGCAAAGCAGCTCATACTCTGGATATGTGCTGAGACGAAGAGTTTGTATAAAGTTCATCCTCCTTTCGGGATTCTCGGACCCATCTGGTGATGGGGAACCGAAGACCAAATCCCATTATCATTATGGGCCTTGTACGAACAAAACTAAAAGCCAAGTGCTATCCCGTTGGGAGAGAAAAGTATTTCTTTTCTTTGAACACATCCAGTAAAACAAAAAAAATAAAAAAAACACATAAAAGAAACTGTGATAGAAAACCACATCAGATTCCCACAGAATATTAGTACAGAGGATGGAGAATGTCTATAAATGACTTTGTTGTTATCCAGCGTGTTTTTCTCTATATTCCTGTCCCTAACCTTAGCATTTTTTAATGTGAAGCAATACAGATGCCGTGGAGCGTGAGGAAGTTGTGCCATTGGTGAAGTTCTCTCGCTCCATTTATATCAGTATTTGATGTTATTATTACCGACCCAGTTCCAGCCAAACCGTTTGATAGATTGTACCATGGCCGCAATATTACGTCATCCCGCTGGTACAGTCCGATATAATCTTGGAAGGGAGTTCTATCAATCGAGCGAAGGATCTTGTACTAGCTCTCTCCGTAACTGATCGTATGAATAAATTCCAAGGAAGTTTAAATCCATCCATCCATCCCCTCTCAACTGTCTGTCTCTCTCTCTCTATCTATTATCTATTCTATCACTATCTCTGGTCTTTCTATCTCTCTCTATCATCAGCAGTCATCAGTCAGTCTCAGGTCAGAGTCAGTCAGTCTTCTGTCTGTCTTCTGTCTAGCGATCTATCTATCGCTGTCTGTCTGTACTGTCCTGTCTATCTATCTCTGTCCTGTCTATCTATCTAGCTATTTATTGTCTATCTAGCGATCTATCTATCTATCTATCTAGCTATCTATTGTCTTCTGTCTGTCCATCTCTGTCCTATCGTATTTATAGTCTTCTGTCTGTCTATCTATCGTCCTGTCAGTCCTTAGGCTGTAACACATGTGCGATATGACGGAGGACAAACCACCCCCTAACGTAAGGCAACATCTTGCACTGACCGCTGTTTCAGATGAAATCTCACATTTGTGTATGAGTTTGGTCGGCAATCGTTGGTTGATCAGGCCATGGCAGATTGCAGACAATGCCCGCTGAAACGCACAACATGTGCAATTCTCACCCAAAAGACCGTGCCTGGTCTTGCACAAATTATGTACGTCATACAAGACTCTTACACTGTGGCTTAAGATCAGTTCCTTTCATATTGTGCAGCTGCTTCCCTGCATCTCTGTAAAACATCAGTTTCTGGTTAATGGGAAAACTCCAGCAGCGAATAGGCCAATAATCATATCAATGGCCCAAATATTATCAATGGGCCAATATTAATATTATCAATGGCCAATAATATATTATCAATGATCCAATAATATATACAATAGGCCCACATATATAATCAATGGGCCATAATCTATATCAATGGGCCAATATTTAATATCAATGGGCCAATATAAATCAATGGGCCAATATTAATATATCAATGGCAATATTATATAGCAATTGGGCCCAATAATATATATCACTGTGGCCAATAATATTAATCAATGGGCAACTTATATATCAATGGCCAATAATATCTATCAATGTGCAATTAATATTTCAATTGGGCCAAAAATATATATCAATGGCCATAATATAGATCAATGGGCCATATTATAGTATCAAGGGCCAATAATATATATCAATGGGCCAATATTAATATCATAGGCTCAATAATATATATCAATGGTCCAATAATATATATCAAATGGGGCCAATTATATCTTCATGGGCCACTAATATTCTCAAGGGGAACTATTATAGCTCAATGGGTCCAATAAATATATCAAGGACCTATAATATTATCAATAAAGGCCACATATATATCAAGGCCAATATATATATCAATGGCCCATAGTATCTATACAATGGGCCATAATAGATATCCAGGGCCCTATTATAATATCAAGGGGCCAATCATATTATCAATGGGCCATATTTTCTCATGTGCCACTAATATATCTCAATGGGCCAATATTAATATATCATGGCCAATAATATACTTCAATGGGCCATAATATATATCAAATGGAGGCCAATATTTATATATCAATGGCCCATATAGATAGCAATGGTGTCCAATAATATTATCAAATGGGCCAATATTATATATCAATGGGACAATTTATATATCATGGGCCAATAATATATATCAATGGCCAATCATTATTCAATGGGCCACTTAATTAGTATATCAATGGCCAATATTTACTGTAGGTCAAAATAATAAGTTAATATAAGTGGATCGTTGTATCGCTGAGCTCGTGGTATATGGGCAGAGTTTTCTCATGTCCCATGAATATTGGACCAGCTTCCATGTGGCTAATATCGACCGCCCCACTATACGCCTCCCTTTAATGGAGGTCGCTAGGTATCTATGCCGACTTTGAAACATTCGTTAACGTAAGCATTGTTGTGAGTGTAGAGAGTTGCCCGATTATTTTTCCGCCCCATGTGGTGAGAAGGGACAATCATGTCCCACGTGAGGGTTGGGTGCTCGTCACGGGGATGGGTCTGAGGCCGGGGATTCAGCGACGATGCCTGTCGAGCTTGGGCCGAAGGGCTTCTGAAGCCGCGACACGTGTAGTCTGGTACGACTGCCTAGCCAAGTGTCTCACGGCACGACCAGCCATTTTGTTCTCCGCGCTGCGATCAGCCCCACTTCCTTGCCGAAATCACAAGCCTACGCAGATGTTCTATCATCTTTAGGGGCAATCATCAACACCGCAGGGAGGGGGCAACCCCAGATAAAGGACCCGGGAAACTGGGAGGTCACCGGCCAGACCGGGTGGGGGGACCGTGTGTCACCGCGTGGGAGTCCCTTTGGTTGCGTGGATAGGCGATGGGTTCTCGGTCCCATCGGGTTTTGTGTGTCCAGAAAATAGCGGAACGTAAACACCTCTGGACCGGAGGTCGGTGTGTCAGGGGTGTGTGCATGTGGGACCGCAGTTGTTGAGGACTGTGTGACAGGGACCACAGACAAGGGGGGACACCCAGATGGACGTGGGATATATTGCAAACGAAAAAACCAAGAACAGGGAATTGTGCATGGGACTCTCGTTTCCTTGGTTTGTTCTGATTTTTGGGCAGATCATACATTGCCAGGATATTTGTTTAAAGGAATTTTTGCAGACATGCGCGCCCACACCAGCCCCACTTTTGTGTATATAATATATATATATATATATATATATATATATATATATAACTAATATATATATATCTAATATAGTGATGTGAAAAACTAGTTGCCCCCTTCCTGATTTCTTATTCTTTTTGGTCATGTTTTGTCACAGTATATGTGTTCTTTCTGCTAGTCAAAAACCGTTACACGTGATTAGTCAAAGATAACATATTACACACAAAAATGCAGTTTTTAACATGATGGTTTTTATATTTAGTGAGAAAAAAAACTCCAAAACCTACATGGTCCCCTGTGTGAAAAAGTGATTGCCCCCGCCCCCCTTTGATTAAAAAAAAATAACTTACCTGAGGGTTATCACACCTGAGTTATGGTTATAAAGCCAGTTCTAAAGCTTTGGGATCCATGTACAGACCAAGTGAAGAGCCATTATCCCCATAAATGGCAAAAAACATGGACAGTGAAACCTTCCAGGAGTGGCCGGCCGACCAAAAGTAAACCCAAGAGCCGCCAGAGAAAACTCATCCGAAGGCCACAAAGACCCCAGTACAACTCTAAAGAACTGCATGCACATCACTTTCCTCCATTATACGTCTGGCACGACTCCACCATAAGAAAGAGACTGGGCGAAAACGGCCTGCATTGCAGGATATCCAAAGGCGCAACCACTTTTAACAAAAAACATTGATGCGTCGTTCTCATTTGCTAAAAAACATCTCATGGATTTTTCCAAGACTTTTGGGAAACTACCTTGTTGGACCTGACGAGAACAAAAGTTGAACTTGTTGGACGGTGCCGTGTCCGGTTACAATCCGGGCGAAGAATAACACAGCAAAAGAGCAATCATACCAACATTAAATATGGGTGGTGGTAGTGTGGATGGTCTGGGGTTGTTGGTAGTGTGATGGGCTGGAGGGCTTACTACCCTGAATGGTGGACTGGAGGGCGGACCTAACACATATTGGGTGGACTTGATGGCGACTCCTAACCTGATTGGTGGACTGGAGGGCTACGTAACACTTTTTGGGTGACTGTGAGGACTGACTTAACACTGTTGGTAGACTGGAGGCTTACTACACTTATTGTGTGGACTTGGAGGGCTGACTAACACTCTACCGGTGGCGTGAGGGCTGACTAAACTTATAGGTGGACTGGAGGCGGACTATAACCCTAACTGTGGGACTGGAGGCGCTGACTAACACTTTTTGGTGGACTAGAGGTGTGACTAACACTTATGGTGGACTGGAGGGCTGACTAACACTTATTGGTGGACTGGAGGGCTGACAAACACTTATTGGTGGAGTGAAAGGGCTGACTAACACTTATTGGTGGACTGGAAGGCTGACTAACCCTGACTGGTGGACTGGAGGGCTGACTAACACTTATTGGTGGAGTGGAGGGCTCGACTACCCCTGCTGGGGACTGGAGGGCTGACAACACTTATGGGGTGGGCTGGAGGGCTGAACTAACACTTATTGGGGGACTGGAGGGCTGACAACACTTATTGGTGGACTGGAGGGCTGACTACCACTTATTGGTGGACTTGAGGCTGACTACACTTATTGGTGGACTGAAAGGGGCTACTACACTTATTGGTGGACTGGAGGCTGACAACCCTGACTGGTGGACTGGAGGGGCTGACTTAACACCCTTATTTGGAGTGGGGGAGGGCTGACTAACCCTGACTGGGTGACTGGAGGGCTGACTAACCACTTATTGGTGTACTGGAGGGCTGACTAACACGTATTGGGGACTGGAGGGCTGACTAACCCTGACTGGAGCTGAGCTAACACTTTATTGGTGGACTAAAGACTAACACTATTGGGGACGGAGGCTCTGACCTAACCCTGACTGGTGGACTGGAGGGCGGACTAACACTTATTGGTGGACTGGGGGGCTGACTAACACTTATTGGTGGACTTGAGGGCTGACTAACCCTGACTGGTGGACTGGAGGGCTGACTAACACTTTTTGGTGGAGTGGAGGGCTGACTAACACTATGGTAGACTGGTGCTGAAATTCATTATTGCAAGGAGTTATTTTAGGCTAACTCCTTTACTGTTCCATGGTGAAATGTTGTTTCAGTTTTGCTTCATGGTAGGGGCACCCCTGTTTGTAATATGACAACGGAGACTGACTGGTGCATTGTGAACTGACTTAACTGTTAACGCCGCTTGCGCAAAAGTCCTGCAGAAGTTGCCGAACATCGCTTGCATTGGCTGCATGGACTTTAACTATACCATTGCAAGCCGCCTGCAAAAAAAGTAACAGTACGTCTTTTACATTGCTTGGGCATTTCTTAAAAACTTTTGCGTCAGTGGTGCATCTCCCTGTTATGGTGCCATAATGTGGCAATCATAATCTGCCGTGTTTTAGGTAAATTGGAGTGTAGGTGGAAACATATAAAGTCGGTCTGATTTATTTTTTTTCTTATTTAAATCTGGAAAAATTGTGATGTTGCAAACATTTTGTGAATAGCCGTATCATGTTCATGATCATCATCATATGGTTATGTGTCGCCAACCAATCAGGAGATGTAATAAAAGTTCTTAGGTTAAAAATTATAATCATTTTGAGTCAACCAATCAGATGTTAGCTTTTAAATGTTACATCTGATTGGTTGTGGCAAAATTAGCAACCATTTTTAATGATAAGAACTTACATCTCCCGTTATGCACCAAACTGCTTTTTAATATAAAATCTAAAGATCAACAGACTCATTTAGCCAGACTCGCTGGGCAAACATATGGAGTTAAAGTCGCGCTAACGGTTCGCTACTGGCTAGTGCAACTTTAACTCTATATAGCGTTGGGGCGCGGGTTTACGCAAATCACCCTGCATCCGACGCTACGCATTCATATAGCGATTCATATCCGCTAGGCGTTAAACCCGCGTGGGTAAAATTCCCTGGAGATTTACCCACACTTCGCAAACGCGATATTAAATCGCGGAACGGTGCATTTACCCAGAACGACTACGGCTCTGTGTAAATGAGCCCCCAGACTAGTGTGTGATAATATTAGTCCTCTACGGCCCGAAAATGATTTACACCATTCACATTACTTCATATTTAGAGTTGGATTTACTGGTGCTTAAATTATAAATGTGTCTTCCCCATGAATGTCATTATGCACGTCTCTAGTGCGCTGCCATTATATTGCACGGCCAAGTAAACACTGGAGAGGATGGACATCAGAATTAATATATTAAGGTCTATGAGACGTTCGGACCCAGTGCAGTGATGGAGAGGTTTTACTATATGCTGTATAAAACGGTCATTCTACTTTGATCTTTAGACAGCAAAGAAAATTAACCATCCAAAGATCTTCAATCATCTCATCTTCTGGATATTGTGATGAGCGAGAAGTTTTATAAAGTTCCTCCTTTCGGGATTCTCTGACCCATATTGTGATGGGAACCAAGACCAAATCACTTATATATGGGCATTGTCTAAACAAAACTAAACAGTGCTATCCAGTTGGTAGAGAAAAGTAATGTCTTTCTCGTGAACACTCCAGCATAAAAATAACTGTGAGTAGAAAACCACATCCAGATGTCCCACAGAATTTAGTACAGAGGATGGAGATTTTCTAATATGACTTTGTTGTTATCCAGGCTGTTTTTCTCTTAGTTCCTGTCCTAACCTTAAGCATTTTTAATGTGAATGCAATACAGATGCCGTGGAGCGGAGAGAAGTTTGTGCCATTAGTGGTTCTCTCTCTCCCTTTATATCATTTGATGTTATTATTCCGACACCCCAGTTCCATCCAACCGTTTGATAAGTTGTACCATGGCAGAAATATTACTGTCATCAGCCTGGTACAGTCCGATATATAGATGGGAAGGGAGATTCTAATATCGAGCGAAAGTCTGTACTCCGTAACTGATCTTATGAATAATCTCCCAAGAAGTTTTAATCCATCCATCCATCCCTCTCTCTGTCTCTTCTCTCTCTCTCTATCTATTATCTATCTATCTATCTATCTCTGTCTGTCTATCTCTCTCTACACAGTCAGTCAGTCAGTCAGTCAGTCAGTCAGTCAGTCAGAGTTCTGTCTGTCTGTCTGTCTATCTATCTATCTTCGTCCTGTCTGTCTGTCGGTCGTCTATCTAGCTCTGTTCGTCTATCTATCTATCTTTTATCTGTCTACTCTATCTAATCTATCTATCATCTATTGTCTGTCTGTCTGTCTATCTGTCTGTCTATCTATTTATATTCTGTCTGTCTGTCTATCTATCTGTCTGTCAGTCTAGAGGTCTGTCACATGTGCGATATGACGGATGACACCCACCCCCACGTAAGGCACACGTGCACTGAACAGCTGTTTCAGATGAGAATCTCATGTGTGTATGAGTTTGTTCAGGCATCCGTTTGTTGATCCCATGGCAGATTGCAGGACAATGCCCGCTGAACGCACATACATGTGCAATTCTCACCCAGACGCCTGTTCGTTGCACAAATTATCGGCACGTACATACAAGACTTACACTGTGCTAAGATCAGGTTCCTTTCATTATGTGTCAGCTGCTTCCCCTGCATCTCTGTAAAACATCATTTCTGTAATGGGAAAACTCCCAGCAGGAATAGGCCAATAATATATATCAATGGGCCAAAATATATATCAATGGGCCAATATTATATATCAATGGCCAATAATTATATCAGGGCATCAATTATAATGGCCAATATATATGGCATATATATCACTGGCCAATATATATATCAATGGGCCAATAATTATCAGGGCCATAATTCAATGGGCCAATAATATATCAATGGGCCAATAATATTAATATCAGGATATATACAATGGGCCAATATTATATATATCAATGGCCAATATATATATCATGTGCAATAATATATATCAATGGGCCAATAATATATATCAATGGGCCTATAATATATATCAATGGGCCAATATTATATATCAATGGCCAATATATATATCAATATGGCCAATATTTTTCAATAAGGCCAAAATATATATCAATGGGCCAATAATATATCAATGGGCCATATATATATCATGGGCCAATAATATTATCAATGGGACAATATTTATATTCAATGGGCCAATAAATTATCAATGGACCTATATATTATCAATAGGCCAAACATATATATCATGGCCAATAATATATATCAATGGGCCAATATTATATATCAATGGGCCAATAATATATATCAATGGGCCAATATTATATATCAATGGGCCAATAATATATATCAATGGGCCAATATTATATATCAATGGGCCAATAATATATATCAATGGGCCAATATTATATATCAATGGGCCAATATTATATATCAATGGGCCAATAATATATATCAATGTGCCAATACTTAATATATCAATGGCCAATAATATATATCAAATGGCCAATAATATTATCAATGGGCCAAATATTATCTGGGCCAATATTATATATCAATGGCCAATAATATATATCAATGGGCCAATAATTATATCAATGGCCATTAATTATAATCAATGGGCCAATATTTACTGTATCAAAAATAATAAGAATATAAGCTGTATCTTGTGTATATGTGGCAGAGTTTCTCTGCAGGAAATTGACCAAGCTTCCATGTGTAGTAGCACCCCCACACATCCCTTTAATTGGAGGTCTAATGCTTTGAATACTAAGCATTGGATGAGAGGCCTCTTCCCTCCTTGTTAAAAGCCAGTAGGTGGAGGGAAGTGATAGCCTGTAATACTAATCCAATGCAAGGTCAGGGAGACAACCTTCCCATGAAAATACAACCAAGCAGGGAGTGTCACCCAGATAAATGACCAAGGTAAACGTTAGGAACCTTCCATACTGGGGTTACCTTGACGTGGTTGGAAGATTTTTCACTTTTTTTGCATAAATTGTAACTAAAACCCCCATGTTTTTACTGTTTGCACTAGCACAGTATTATGATATATGGGGCCCAGGAATGTGCATTGATCACTCTTTTCTGTTTGTTCTGATGTTTTGGTCAGATCAGTAGCATTTCCAGTATTTGTTGATAAAGTAATTTTGCCACAGGAGCTCCCACAAGCCTCACTTTGTGTTATATATATTATATATATATATATATATTATATTAATATATATATATATATTATATTTATAGTGATGTGAAAAACTATTTGCCCCTCCTGATTTCTTATTCTTTTGCATGTTTGTCACAGTAATATGTTTCTGCTAGTCAAAAACCGTTAACTAATTGTCAAAGATAACATATTTACACACAAATGCAGTTTTAAATGATGGTTTTTATTTTAGTGAGAAAAAAAACTCCAAACCTAACATGGCCTGTGTGAAAAAGTGATTGCCCCCCTTGTTAAAAAATAACTTAACTGAGGTTTATCACACCTGAGTTATGGTTTATAAAGCCATTTCTAAAGCTTTGGGACTCCTGAACCACAGTGAGAGCCATTATCCATAAATGGCAAAAACATGGACAGTGATGAACCTTCCCAGGAGTGGCCGGCCGACCCAAAATTACCCCAAGAGCGCAGAGAAAAACTCATCCGAGAGGCCACAAAAGACCCCAGGACAACATCTAAAGAACTGCAGGCCTCACTTGCCTCAATTAAGGTCGTGTTCACGACTCCACCATAAGAAAGAGACTGGCAAAAACGGCCTGCATGGCAGATATCCAAGGCGCAAACCACTTTTAAGCAAAAAGAACATTGAGGCTCGTCTCAATTTTGCTTAAAAAAACATCTCAATGATTTCCAAGACTTTTGGGAAAATACCTGTGGACCGACGAGACAAAAGTTGAACTTTTTGGAAGGTGCGTGTCCGTTACATCTGGCGAAGAAGTAACACAGACAAAAGAACATCATACCAACAGTAAAATATGGTGGTGGTAGTTGATGGTCTGGGGTTGTTTTCTGCTTCAAGGACCTGGAAGGCTGTGATAGATGGAACCATGAATTCTACTGAAGGAGAATGTCCGGCCATTTGTTTGTCAACTCAAGCTGAAGTGATCTGGGTGCTGCAGCAGGACAAGACCCAAAACACACCAGCAAATCCACCTACTGAATGGCTAAGAAAAACAAAATGAAGACTTTGGAGTGGCCTAGTCAAAGTCCTGACCTGAATCCTATTGAGATGTTGTGACCTTAAAAAGGCGGTTCATGCTAGAAAACCCTCAAATAAAGCTGAATTACAACAATTCTACAAAGATGAGTGGGACACAATTCCTCCAGAGCTTAAAAGACTCATTGCAAGTTATCGCAACGCTTGTTGCAGTTATTGCTGCTAAGGGCGGCCCAACCAGTTATTAGGTTCAGGGGGCAATTTCTTTTTCACACAGGGCCATGTAGATTTGGAGTTTTTTTTCTCACTAAATAATAAAAACCATCATTTAAAACTGCATTTTGTTTCAATTATGTTATCTTTAACTAATAGTTAACGGTTTTTGATGAGCAGAAAACATTTAAGTGTGAAACATGCAAAAGAATAAGAAATCAGGAAGGGGGCAAATAGTTTTTCACATCACTCTATATATATATATATACACACAAAAATATAAAGTAAGCCGCACCTCCTCCCAGGTGGTTTCTGTGATGCAGGTGTTCAGCGTGCCCATGCTGTCGGGTCACTAATAATAGAAAAATAGAAATAACACCGCACTCACTTCTTCTTGCAGATAAAACTTATTGTACACTGTCACATGTGCAACGTTTCGGGAGCAGTTCCCCTTTCTCAAGCAAACAGTGTGGGCTATTGCTCAAAAATATCATGGTACATGCATTACATCACTTCCCATTTTATACCCAATAAACACATCCCTCCTAGGCTACATAAGCCCAACCCCTTAGATATATACTCATAATAGGTATATATCTGTTGTATTCAATTAGATCAACTGGACTTGAAGTTTAGTTCTTGAAGACGTTTCCGCTAGTCACCGACTGGCTTTCTCAATTCAGAATAACTTGTACAAGAATCTGTGGCAATTATGTACCCTGGGAAATCCCAATTAGCATATCACAGCCAGGTGTTAAGGGTTTGATGGATAGTGGCTAAGAGGTGTTATAGGAACGCCCAGAGTAAGGTGTTAAAACAGCATTGTACATGGCAGACAGTTGGTGTCGAACCCCCCCACCTCTATTTAGGCTTGGTTTCTTTGTTTCACATAAATGGCTCCTAACACCTCTCTTGAACCAGTCACGTTCCTTCGCCTATGGTAACATTCAATCTTCAAAGGTATGTCTTTATCCTTAAGATGCAGATCACGGCTGAGTCCTGACCGAGGAATTGGCTCTTCTGTGCTGGGCCATACGTTGATGCAGTTGCTGTTTGGTCTCCCCCCACATACAAATCAGAGCATTCTTCACTGCACTGCACTGTGTATATGATGTCGCTTTTCTTGTTTAGGTATTGGGTCTTTCGGATGTACCAATTGCTGCCTCAGTGTGTTGTTTCGTTAAAAGCAGACAGGGATACGGTGTTTTTTGAAAATTCTTCTTAATTTCTCGGAGACCCCTGCTATATATGGGACGACCATGTTCTTTCTCCGTTGTAATGGAGCCGGCACCCCCTGTGTTAACATGACACACTCTGACCGTCGCGGTCATGGATCACAGTTCGTTCTCCTATACAGAGGAAGAAACCAGGTGGATTCTGGGTAAGATCACAGGATCGCAAGACTTCCTGGTAACACCGCCGGCGAGTTCTGGGAGGAGACAACGCGAGATGCTGATGAAAGGCAGACGGACCTTGAGTTACACGCGCTGAGATTGGCCGAGTATACGAACAGGGGAGAATACCGAGGGGTCTCCGCATCATCTTAGACCAACGTTGTTCGCAGATAATGAAATAAATCCTCGAGGGACATTATGACCTGAATAGTGAATTTCTTACAACATGATTACAAACGATTTACGTAAAGTGATGAAGGGTCAGCACGGGCCCTTATTGCAAGAGAATTGTCTAAACTTAAAGAAATTTGGAGTCCAAAATGGCTACCTATAGAGAGCTGGGAGAGGAGGTTAAGTGTAAGAAATTTGCCAGAGACTGCATTGATATGAATGGGGCAATGTGTATAATTGTCTTAACCCACAGTTTGGACATAATAGACTTACCTGAGCGTGATGGTAATGATCCTTTTTTATCACAAGATGGAGACGAACGCTCGTGCGGGGGGGGGCAAGAAAATAGGAGATGTAGTGATGCCGTTGAGGTTAATGAGAGCGGGAGCCCACCAGCAACAGAAGAGATAGCGGTAATTAATCTTTCAAAAATGTCTTTAACAACCATTAAACTCTCAGTACAATAAAGGTTTGGGTTTTTGCTCTAGTGAGAAAACTCGATAGTTTCCAGCTTGACGTTGACTTTTACACATTTATGAGGTGACTTTGCTTGAAGGCACACTTTTCATCAGGAACTTTGACACAGGGTATGGAAGAACAAGTGGATTTAAGCCTATTGATTTTAATATGAGACCAAGTCTAAGTTTGTGCCGCCAACTACTTATTCGGCTATAGAGACCTTTAAGGATAGAGGATGATGGACCACGAGACATTGTTGAGAACTGTATGCATGTACCATGATATTTTGGGCAATAGCCCACACTGTTTGCTTGAGAGGGGGAACTTCTCCCCGAAACGTGCCATGTGACAGTGTAATAATAAAGTTTATTCTGCAAGAAGAAGTGGAGTGCGGTGTTATTTCTATTTTTTTTCTAAGAAATAGCCCCAAACAAGTTTATCCTTCTCTAAACATGATTACGTGTTTTCCCACCTGGGAATATCCGTAC
Source organism: Hymenochirus boettgeri (assembly GCA_019447015.1). NCBI lineage: Eukaryota > Metazoa > Chordata > Amphibia > Anura > Pipidae > Hymenochirus > Hymenochirus boettgeri. Next base: position 137,052 of record JAACNH010000040.1, on the reverse strand, counting down.
AGACTCAGATCTGGGCTATGGGGATTGTTCTCTCTGAGTTGACATCCCCAATAAATCCAGCAATGTTTCTATTCCCACACAGAAGTAATGGGAACCGGTTCCCTGGTACCGGATAGTATCTGGAAGACGCTCCTCACAGCTTTCCGTAAATCCCCGCAGGAATCCGATATGGAATCCCAGGGTCAGGTTAGGGAAATACAATGGGTTCTGGTTAGTTTGGTCAACAGCAAATCGAAAATCCACAAAGGGTACTGTTAATGGTGGGAAAAATGCTGCAAAATAAAACAAATCAGATCCAACTAATATATCCTTAGATTAATTATCCTCCAATTAAAATATTTTCATCTTTGTATTTGTGATTGAAAGTATTAAATTCAAATTAATTTGAAGTATTACATTTAATTCATTTTAAAAAAAAATATGTTTATGTATTTATATGCTATTTCTTTGTTCCTGTATGTCTAGTATACATTTCTCTGGATTCACAGACAGGGACAGGGACACCCGCTAATTCAGCTAAAATTCAGCTATAATGAGACATCCAGTAAAGGATAATATTCTATAATTCACTCTACAGAGTGCAGTGTAGAGACTCCAGTAAAGGATAATTCTATAATTCAACTCTACATAGTACAGTGTAGAGACATCCAGTAAAGGATAATATTCTATAAATCAATTCTACAGAAATAGTGTAGAGACATCCTGTAAAGATCAATATTCTATAATTCAACTCTACAGAGTACAGTGTAGAGACATCCAATATAGGATAATATTCTATAATTCAACTCTACATAGTACAGTGTAGAGACATCCAGTAAAGATCAATATTCTATAATCCAATTCTACTGAGTACAGTGTAGAGACCTCCAGTAAAGGATAATTTCTATAATTCAACTCTACAGAGTACAGTGTAGAGACATCCATATAGGATAATATTCTAAATTCAACTCTACATAGTACAGTGTAGAGACATCCAGTAAAGATCAATATTCTATAATTCAACTCTACAGAGTACAGTGTAGAGACATCCAATATAGGATATATTCATAATTCACTCTACATAGTACAGTGTAGAGACATCCAGTAAGATCAATATTCTATAATTCAACTCTACAGAGTACAGTGTAGAGACATCCAATATAGGATAATATTCTATAATTCAACTCTACATAGTACAGTGTAGAGACATCCAGTAACGATCAATCTCATAATTCAACTCTACAGAGTACAGTGTAGAGACATCCAATTAGGATAATATTCTATAATTCAACTCTACATAGTACAGTGTAGAGACATCAAGTAAAGATCAATATTCTAAATTCAACTCTACAGAGTACAGTGTAGAGACATCCAGTAAAGGATAATATCTATAATTCAACTCTACAGAATAAAGTGTAGAGACATCAAGTAAAGATCAATATTCTAAAATTCAACTCTACAGAGTACAGTGTAGAGACATCCATATAGGATAATATTCTATAATTCAACACCTAACATAGTACATGTAGAGACATCCAGTAAGATCAATATTCTAAAATTCAAACTCTACAGAGTACAGTGTAGAGACATCCATAAAGGATAATATTCTATAATTCAACTCTACATAGTACAGTGTAAGACATCCAGTAAGATCAATTTCTAAAATTCAACTCTACAGAGTGCAGTGTAGAGACATCCAATATAGGATAATATTCATAATAATCAACTCTACATAGTACAGTGTAGAGACATCCAGTAAAGATCACATATTCTATAGTCAACTCTACTGAGTACAGTGTAGAACATCCAGTAAAGGATAATATTCTATAATTCAACTCTACAGAGTGCAGTGAGAGACTCCAGTAAAGGATATATTCTATATGATCTGTACAGAGTGCAGTGTGAGAATCCGTAAAGGATAATATTCTATAATTGAACTGTACAGATGGCAGTGTAGAGACATCCAGAAAGGATAATATTCTATAATTGAACTGTACAGAGTGCAGTGTAGAGACATCCGTAATGGATAATATTCTATATTGAAACTGTACAGAGTGCAGTGTAGAGACATCCAGTAAAGGATAATATTCTATAATTGAACTGTACAGAGTGCAGTGTAGAGACATCCAGTTAAAGGATAATATTCTATATATGAACTGTACAGAGTGCAGTGTAAGAGACTCCAGTAAAGGATAATATTCTATAATTGAACTGTACAGAGTGCAGTGTAGAGACATCCAGTAAAGGATAATATTCTATAATTGAACTGTACAGAGTGCAGTGTAGAGACATCCAGTAAAGGATAATATTCTATAATTCAACTCTACAGAATATGTAAGAGGATTAATTTTATAAGACACCCCCCATAATAAAATTGTGTTCAGCAGTCACTTATAAATTGTTTCCTGCAAGACGGTATTTGTCAGGAACATTTCCTGTTCTGCTACAGCAGTGGGAACCTATATGCACAGCTGAGGTGGGAACTTTTATCTGTTGCACCAGTTACCATGTGCAGGACTAAGAATGTTCCGTGTTTTCCAGATAGTCACTATCTTATGGTTTATAAAGATATTAAAAACTGTTTATATGTCACTGCAAAATCGTTTTATAGTGTCTGCAGCATATAAAGCCTGCAGTAAGCTGCAGCAGACAGCTTACATACCTGTAGAATTAGTAAAGTATTTATGTATGTCACAGATCCATAATGCAGTAAGATATAGATTGGTCTGTATTATATTTATACTGATTGATGTTACAGGAGATAAGATTGACAGAATATTGTTGTTAATACAGTTCTATATGATGTTACCATATACTGAAATATATGTGTTAAAAGTATGATTAAGATATTGGGAAGTTTTATCTGTTGCACCAGTTACCATGTGCAGGACTAAGAATGTTCCTGTTGTTTTCCAGATATTCCCTACAATAAAAAGCATTGCTTCTATCCTACCCAACCCTCGCACTTTGAATTGATTTTTCATATGTGTAACAAATACAGTGTAGAGACATCCAGTAAAGGATAATATTCTATAATTCAACTCTACAGAATACAGTGTAGAGACATCGAGTAAAGGATAATATTCTATAATTCAACTCTTCAGAATACAGTGTAGAGACATCCAGTAAAGGATAATATTCTATAATTCAACTCTACAGAATACAGTGTAGAGACATCCAGTAAAGGATAATATTCTATAATTCAACTCTTCAGAATACAGTGAAGAGACATCGAGTAAAGGATAATATTCTATAATTCAACTCTACAGAATACAGTGTAGAGACATCCAGTAAGGATATATCTATAGTTAAACTCACAGTGCAGTGTAGAGACATCCAGTAAAGGATAATATTCTATAGTTAAACTCTACAGAGTGCAGAGTAGAGACATCCAGTAAAGGATAATATTCTATAGTTAAACTCTACAGAGTGCAGTGTAGAGACATCCAGTAAAGGATAATATTCTATAGTTAAACTCTACAGAGTGCAGTGTAGAGACATCCAGTAAAGGATAATATTCTATAGTTAAACTCTACAGAGTGCAGAGTAGAGACATCCAGTAAAGGATAATATTCTATAGTTAAACTCTACAGAGTGCAGTGTAGAGACATCCAGTAAAGGATAATCTATACTAATAAAAGGCAAAGCCCTCACTCACTCACTCACTCACTCATCACTAATTCTCCAACTTGCCGTGGAGGCAGACGGCTTAAATTTGGCAGCTCATCATTGCCACCTTACTTACAAAGTTAAGCAGGTTTCGAAATTCCACCTGTAACGAGTAGCTACCACATTGCACAACTTATGGTTACCTAGCTTACAAGCATACAAATCTATATGGTTGGTCCGATATCAACTAAAATTTGGTATGCATATACTCCTTTACCAGTAAAAGGTTAACGAAATATTTTTTTGGGTGGGGGTGAATGGGGGGGAATAGAATTTGAACTCCTGCACACTAACGGCTGGACCGATTTTTACCAAAATTTCAGGTGGTGTGTGGGGACTGGCTGAGTGTGTAATGGGAAGGGTTTGGAGGGTGGACAGAGAGGAATAGTGGGGGGTATTGGGGGGGGTGGAGAGGGTGGTGGGGGTTATTTTCTCCACTGTCACACCTCCGATTACATGCTGTCCCAGCATCAACATTGCCGGAAGAGAACGCTCATCCGAACACCCAAGAGCACCCGTTACAATTAACAGCGAAACATAACAGATTTTTCTGTGGTTGTTATTATAATTACAGCATCTTGATACATTATGCTTTCTTACTAAAAAGGTTATTTCAACATCTCCGCTGCGAAGCGCGGGTATTTTTGCTAAATTCTAATAATGGAACTCTACAGAGTGCAGTATAGAGACATCCAGTAAAGATTAATATTCTATAATGAACTCTACAGAGTGCAGTATAGAGACATCCAGTAAAGATTAATATTCTATAATTGAACTGTACAGAGGCAGTGGACATCCAGTAAAAGATAATATTCTATAATTGAACTCTACAGAGGCATGTAGAGACATCCAGTAAAAGATAATATTCTATAATTGAACTGTAAGAGTGCAATGAGAGACATCCAGTAAAAGATAATATTCTATTGAACTCTACAGAGGGCAGTGTAGAGCATCCAGTAAAGATAATATTCTATAATTGAACTGTACAGAGTGCAGTGTAGACATCCAGTAAAGGATAATTTCTATAATTGAACGTACAGAGTGCAGTGTAGAGACATCCAGTAAAAGATAATATTCTATAATTGACTGTACAGAGGGCAGTGTAGAGACATCCAGTAAGGATAATATTCTATAATTGAACTGTACAGAGGGCAGTGTAGAGACATCCAGTAAAGGATAATATTCTATAATTGAACTGTACAGAGGCAGTGTAGAGACATCCGTAAAGGATAATATTCTATTTGAACTGTACAGAGGCAGTGTAGAGACATCCAGAAAGGGATAATATTCTATAATTGAACTGTACAGAGGGCAGTGTAGAGACACCCAGTAAAGGATAATATTCTATAATGAACTGTACAGAGGGCAGTGTAGAGACATCCCAGTAAAATATATTCTATAATTGAACTGTACAGAGGGCAGTGTAGAGACATCCAGTAAGGATATATTCTATATTGAACTGTACAGAGTGCAGTGTAGAGACATCCAGTAAAGGATAATATTCTATAATTGAAACTGTACAGAGGTCATTGTAGAGCATCCAGTAAAGGATAATATTCTATAATGACTGTACGAGGTGCAGTGTAGAGACATCCAGTAAAGGATAAATTCATAATTGAACATGTACAGAGGGCAGGGTAGAGACATCCAGTAAAGGATAATATTCTATAATTGAACTGTACAGAGGCAGTGTAGAGACATCCAGTAAAGGATAATATTCTATAATTGAACTGTACAGAGTGCAGTGGTAGACATCCAGTAAAGGATAATATTCTATAATGAACTGTACAGAGCAGTGTAGAGACATCCGTAAAGGATAATATTCTTATAATTGAAACTGTACAGAGGGCAGTGTAGAGACATCCATAAGGATAATATTCTATAATGAACTGTACAGAGGCAGTGTAGAGACATCCAGTAAAGGATATAATATTCTATAATTGAACTGTACAGAGTGCAGTGTAGAGACATCAGTAAAGGATAATATGCTATGCATTTAAAACCATAACACATAGACAACACCGACGTTACCAACTTCAGAACTCTTAATTTTTATACTCACCTTTAGAAAAGATAGGAGAAATCTTTTTACCACTAAATTTAAACATCTCCTCTGTGGATTAAAGGACAACAATAGTGTCATTTGACCCCCTTTCCTTTGAAAGTATCCAGGGTGAGGACCAAACTGCTAGGTCCTCATCTCTGAGTTCAACCTCAAAGTCCTGTACTTACCTCTACAAGTTCCAGTCGCCAATAGGAAGATACACATCTTAAACAGCGTGTCTTCATCTTGGTCATCTCGCAAGAGGAAGCGCGGAAAACAACGCCAGCAATCAGAACTTGTAGAGGTAAGTACAAGACTTTGAGGTTGAACCCAGTGGAGAGAACATACAGGTCCTCTTAAAAACGTCCGAACAAGAGGTTTGCGTTGTTGGTGAGTAAAGTTGTCCTTAAATAATAACCCACTGTGATATCTTCTAGCAGAGTATTCTGTGATATTTATAGAACTAGTGGCCCATTACAGGAAATGTCGGGGAAAGATTGGGTTAATAGGAGATGTTGGATAAGTATGCAAGTAGCACTGCCACAGCAAAAGTGTCCCATCAACAGCTTCTCATTATGTGATGCAAACTCTGTGGGTACCTAATACGGTGTGGGGTCAGCCATATATGTTCTATGGTGGATGTTTCATTCAAGGCTACAAATGGCAATGTGCCCCATGATTAGTTCTTTGGGAACTGTTTATATGGTGAATGTACAATGTCTGGCTCTCCAATGAAGGCAGATTTATAGATGTGACTCACCCAACACATTCCCAGATCTTGGTAATTTTCTCAGGTTTATCCTCATTAATAAATACCATGTTTCCAGTCATCACTGCACCAATCATAATGTCTCCATCTTTAATATATTCTTGTTCTCTAATGACTTTAAATATTTCCATATGACAAGCAGGATTGGTTATCTGAGCTGTAGCTGTACAGGGTCCCACACATAGAACTAGCAGAAATATCAGCACTTTGGTACAATAAGACACAGATATGACTCTCCGCATTGTTCCTTTATAGATTATAATGTTCCCCAATATAACACAGAGGATACAAAAGTCTCCCCAGCAGTCAGTAGTACATAGTGTCATAGAGGATAGATGATTAATCTGCATTGTTATTGCAACTGTCATTATATAAAGAGCAGAGAGAGGAATATAGACACACGTCTGGGATCTCAGCTCTATCAGTGTTGGTGTCTCTACTGACCAGATAAAAACAATGTTTTAAATATTTATTTGAATCCTTTTACCCCAAGGTGTGATGTTATTATAATGTTACATTTGAAATCTGTCTGATTATTCACATACTAGTATCGTACATTGTTTAGGCATAGGATATGTCCACCACAAAAAATTGCTTGGGTGAAATACATGTCAGGCAGTTGGTGTTGTATGCCCTTCAGCGTTTGGGAGTTGCATTCGGCTAGGAGATACGCTGGACTGGTACAAGTCTGAAATGGATAGTAACCATTGGTATTTGCTCCTTAACAATAAGGATGAAGAGTGTGGCCGTCCGTAGTAACTGAAAATGTACTGTACTTGCCTAACAGGACCTGGCTTCTTATGTTAAGTCGAATTGCATCCAGGGATGCCCGGTTATGGTGCTAGGGTGTTTGTATTATGTTTTATTGTTTCCGCGTCACTATTGCACATATTAGATGTGGTTGGAGTCTGCATGTTTTATAGGTCTTATCCTATTTGGAATGTTTGTAGCCCGATTGTGAGTGACCAATAACCATATTTTTGCATTATTGAAGCTTATGTAAATGTGCCATTATGTGGGGACTATGGGGAGGTTTTACCTTTATGTGTGGTTTCTACTTACACATGTGCAGAGCAGACAGCTGAGGGCAGTCAGTCATTGGCTGTGATGTTAGCAGTAATGTTCATGACTGACTAACTGCTACCCAGCAGAACCTAGTAATTGAGGTTGAATAAAGTCATATGTCCATCTAGTCCAACCTTTATACCCTACCCATAATGTCTGTATAACGACTAGTATAACATAGTATTGGAGGTTGTATAAAGACATACGTCCATCTAGTCCAACCTTTAACCTACCCATAATGTGTGTATAACAGTTACATAGTAACATAGTTGGAGGTTGTATAGAGGCATACGACCATCTAATCCAACCTTTATACACTACCCATAATGGCTGTATAACAGTTACATAGTAACATAGTATTGGAGTTTCTATAAAGACATACACCTATCTAGTACAACCTTTATACCTTACCCATAATGTCTGTCTAAAAGTTACATAGTAACATAGTATCGGAGGTTGTATAGAGGTTGTATAAAGAGATACGTCCATCTAGTCCAACCGTTTTACCCTACCCATAATGTCTGTATAACTGTTACATAGTAACATAGTTTTGGAGGTTGTATAAAGGCATACGTCCATCTAGTCCAACCTTTATACCCTACCCATAATGTTTGTATAACAATTACATAGTAACATAGTATTGGTGGTTGTATAAAGACATACATCCATCTAGTACAACCTTTATACCCTACCCATAATGTCTGTATAACAGTTACATAGTAACATAGTTTTGGAGGTTGTATACGACTATGTCGCATCTGTCCACCCTTATACACCCTACCCATTAATTCTGTAAACAGTTACTAGTAACATAGTATTGGAGGTTGTATAAAGACATACGTCCATCTGGTCAACCTTTATACCCTACCCATAATGTCTGTATACAGTTACATAGTAACATAGTTTTGGAGGTTGTATAAAGACATACGTCCATCTAGTCCAACCTTACCCTACCCATAATGTCGGTATAACAGTTCATAGTAACATAGTATTGGAGGTTGTATAAAGACATACGTCCATCTAGTCCAACCTTTATACCCTACCCATAATGTCTGTATAACAGTTACATAGTAACATAGTATTGGAGGTTGTATAAAGACATACATCCATCTGGTCCGACCTTTATACCCTACCCATAATCTCTGTATAACAGTTACATAGTAACATAGTATTGGAGGTTGTATAAAGACATACGTCCATCTAGTCCAACCTTTATACCCTACCCATAATGCTGTATAACATTTACATAGTACCATAGTATTGGAGGTGTATAAGACTACATCCATCTGTCCAACCTTTATACCCTACCCATAATCTCTGTATAACAGTTACATAGTAACATAGTATTGGAGGTTGTATAAAGACATACGTCCATCTAGTCCAACCTTTATACCCTACCCATAATGTCTGTATAACAGTTACATAGTAACATAGTATTGGAGGTTCTATAAAGACATAGGTCCATCTAGTCCAACCTTTATACTCAATAGGATTGAGTTACAGAAACGTCTCACACATTGTGGCTATGTCATGCATCTCACGCCCTATTACAAATACTAACTACTGTATCAAAGTGTTTCCTGCAATATGCCACAAATAGTATACTGTGGGATAGTGTCTCCTAAAGTGGGCTAGTGTTTCCTAGTGCTTTCTTCAGAAATGTAAATCATCCCAACAGGAGTCTGAGAGGTCTCGAGTGATGAATTTATGGCTGCAATGATTTTGGAAGGTGGAAAGATTGGTTCTTCCTGTATAGATTAGATTTATCTTATATATATATCTTAGAGGGAGGAAAATTAGAGTGAGAAACATGCTTCTGGAACCATGGCGGCAGGTTATAATGAAATTAAAGCGGGAGAAGAAAAGTACCCAGCGAGTCTATCGGGGGTTTAGTACTTTGAGAGTGTGGATGAATTCAAGGTTTTTGTGGTCCGTATAAATTGTAGTTGGGTGAGAGGACCCTTCGAGGAAATGTTGCCATTGTTCCAAGGCCAATTTGATGGTCAATAATTCCCTGTTGCCCACATCATAGTTCTGCTCAGATGCTGAGAATTTCCTGGAGAAATAGGCACACGGATGGAGATTACCGTCAGTATAGAGACATTGGGACAGGATATCGCCGACTCTAACATTAGAAGCATCAACTTCAACATCAAAAGGAAGAAGGGGGTTAACATGGCTGAGAATAGGGGCAGAAGAGAAGAAATCTTTCACGGATTTTAATGCTTTCAATGCCAGTGGAGTCCAGGAATTGGGTTTACCCTCTTTTTTAATTAAGGTAAGGATAGGGGCAATTTGGGAGGAGAATACCTTGACGAACTACCTGTATTAATTGGCGAAACCAATAAATCCCTGGATTGCCTTGGTGCAGGTGGGTAATGGCCAATCTTTCATGGCAGGCAGCGATCTTGGCTGGGTCCATTTCAAACCTCTTTTGTGAGATAATATACAGTAAACCCAGAAAATGAATTTTGGAAGTTCCAAAAAGACATTTCTCTAACTTGGCATATAAAGAATTTTGCCTAAGGTGGGAGAGTACTTCCTTCCTGAATTCTATGGGATTGTCAAATGCCCTCTTCCATTCATCCCCTGGATGGATACAGATCAGCTTGAAGGCACCTTGTAAATCCAGTTTGGAGAAAACTCTGGCACATAATTGTTCAAACAATTCAGAGATCAAGGGTAAGGGAAAATGATTCTTGATCTTGATCGATCTAGGCCATCGGTAATCAATACAAGGATGAAGACCCCCATCCTTCTTCTCAAAACCCTGCTCCCGCAGGAGAAGAGGATGGCCGAATAAACGCCCTTTAGAGGTTATCTTGAATATAATCTTTTATGGCCTGAGTCTCTGTAGCGGACAGAGGGTATGTAAATCCTCTTGGGGGCATGGTTCCAGGGAGCAGCTCGATAAGGCAGTCATACTTCCAATGAAGAGGAAGTCTCTCTGCTGACTTCTTACATCTGCTTATTCTTTGTATTGGGAGGACAACTGAATCTTATTCACAGAAGAAACTGGTACAGGGGAGGTGGAGTGAAGACAATTGTTGTGACAAAAGGAACTCCACTGAGAAATATAATTAGGGTGCCAATCAATACAGGGATTATGATGACATAGCCAGGGGAGACCCAGAACAATTGGAGTAGATAGTCAATAATAAAAAAGGGGATATTTTCCTGATGATGAGGACCGACCCACAAAAGCAGCTTGATAGTAGTCTAAGATGTTTGAAGAAAGTGGCTTGTCATCAATAGAAAACACACGAACTACCACTGCACCGGCTTACCTCCCTTCATTGGTTAATCCCTTTAATTGTACCCTAACGAGCTTAACCACTGTTACAGAACAAATATAATGGATAGGACCCTGCACACCTAAACCAAGGGTATAAACCAAATTCCAAAATGCTACAATTGTAATATTTGTAATTCCATGATTACTGGTAGTAATTTTAATTACAATACAAGGATACTTCAATTGTAACACTGAATATTGTGTATACATTCTACATGTCCCTGCTCTTTGATTTATGTAGGGAAAACCATGGGCCCTTGTAAACACAGATTTCAATGCCACAAAAGTGATATTAGGATTGCACTTGCTAAATATAATGATTATATCCCAAAGGGAGAAATACCTCCTGTGGCCACACACTTTGTACCATGAAACACCAGGTATCCGATCTTAGAGCCATGGTTATTGACCACGTACCCATGGATAGCAGGGGTAGGAATAACAGTCTTCTATGCAGAGAAGCTATATGGATCCATAAACTAGATGCAGTACAACCAAAGGGTCTGAATATAAACTCATCTGCTTCTTGCCAAAACGTTAACATTATTATGTTGGATTCTGATTCTCTATATAGTGATACTTTACATGCAGTATTTATTCTTGTATTTATATATACCTTTGATATTTATGACCGAATATACATTAATGTGATTCATCGATATATATTTTTTTTCTGACATTTTATCATCATCTATTACGACTACCGTATATACTCGAGTATAAGTCGATCTGAGTATAAGTCGAGGTACCTATTTTTACCTGAAAAATTTGAAAAAAACGATTGACTCGAGTATAAGTCGAGGGTAGAAATTATCACCACTACTGCCTTCTGATTCTGTGTTGTTTTTAGGATTTAGTTGCCCTTTAAACGGACAGCAGAATTCCCATACATGAATCCCATACAGTAATAGCCAAATCCAGTACCAGTAACCTCCAATTCTTTTGCACTCCAGATGTTTGGAAACTACAATTCCCAGCATGCTTTGTTGCTGGGAGTTTCAATTTTTAAACATGTGGAGTGGCAAGGTTCAGTAAACTTTTAATTAAGCTTACCATCATTTACAATTCTCCTGACCCCCATATAGTAAAGGGCCCTCTGACCCCCATATAGTAAAGGGAACTCTGACCCCCATATAGTAAAGGATTCTCTGACCCCAATAGTTAAAAATGTCAGCTGAGAGTTGTAGTTTCAAGCTGTCCTTTGCACTGTACTATCTGTTGTATTCAATTAGATCAACTGGACTTGAAATGTAGTTCTTGAAGACGTTTCGCTAGTCATCCGACTGGCTTTCTCAATTCAGAATGACTTGTACAAGAATCTGTGGCAATTATGTACCCTGGAAAATCCCAATTAGCATATCACAGCCAGGTGTTAAGGGTGTGATTAGATAGTGGCTAAGAGGTGTTACAGGAACGCCCAGAGTAAGGTGTTAAAACAGCATTGTACATGGCAGACAGTTGGTGTCGAACCAACTGTACAATGCTGTTTTAACACCTTACTCACCTCTTAGCCACTATCTAATCACACCCTTAACACCTGACTGTGATATGCTAATTGGGATTTTCCAGGGTACATAATTGCCACAGATTCTTGTACAGTCATTCTGAATTGAGAAAGCCAGTCGGATGACTAGCGAAACGTCTTCAAGAACTACATTTCAAGTCCAGTTGATCTAATTGAATACAACAGATATACCATGACCTGGATGACTGAGAACCTTCACAAGCATATTTGCACTGTACTAGCAGCTGTTTTTTGCCCCAAACTGAGGAGACCCATCAGATTTACAGCATCCAGTGACAGTGCTGACTGAGTCCAGCAGCCAGAATACAGGAAGCAGGAAGTGTAAAGGCAGATCAGCTCCTGTAACTTTCTTTGCAGGTTAACGCCACCTACTGGTTACTATCTGTAATTGCAGAATTTGGATCTAAATTAGGACTTGACTCGAGTATAAGTCGAGGTTAGGTTTTCAGGCTAATTTTAAAGCCTGGAAAATTCGACTTATACTCGAGTATATACGGTATTTATGGTAATTTATTATACACGTGGAATGAACGACTAATTGTTCTATAGATTGTTTTAATGATAGCACTGTATTTAGCCCTCAATACTTTATTCATGCACTATTTTATTATGTATCATTAACTGTGACCACCAGGTGGCCATCTTGATTGTTTGAGACTTAAGTCTATATATAGCACTGTGCACTTTATTTCAGCATTGTTTGGTCTGAGGAAGGAACCACACTGGTTCCAAAACGTTACTAATAAATTTGATTCACTAGGACTGGTGTGCCCAGCTTACTTCATCCATATATTTGTCGACTGTTACAGAACAGGGACTTTTATCTCTCCTATCCAGGACACGTCTCACCACCAGCCCCCTTGACCCCATTCCCTCTCATCTTATTCCCCCTCTCTTCTCTTCACTCATACCAGCCCTAACCTCTCTCTTTAACTTGTCTCTCTCCATTGGTATTTTTCCCACATGCTGTGGTATCCCCTATACTTAAAAAACCTCCCTCGGCCCTCCCGCTCTATCCAGCTACTGGCCTGTCTCCCTTTCCCATTTGCTTCTAAACTACTGGAAAGACATGTCTATGCTGACCTGGTCAGTCACCTGTCTGCTAACTCTCTCTTTGACCACCTCCAGTCAGGCTGTACTATATACTATATATTATATACTTTACTATATATATATATATATATATATATATATATACTAGCAAAAGTGTGCCCGTTGGTGCACAGTGGGTTTTTTATGTGTTAATTTTATTTAGTTTTATCTGCTGGAGTGTTAGTTACATATATTGATTGAAATATATGTGTAAGCTATCCGCCACTTACAAGGCCCCCCATATTAGGGTAGTCCTATCTAAGAATGACACATATTAAGTAATAATGCTGTTATTTTTGTAGTGTTATTATTATGTATTAGATACGTTTTTACCTAATGATAACTTCCCGCGGCACTTGGAGCCCTTCCCGGTAGTTTCCATCTTCCAGGAAGAGAGACAGACCAGGTGCTGTCAGGTTGTATACATACATACTGTACACACATTTAACTCCTCCTCCAGCTAATCCCCAGGGCTCTCAACAGGAACAGGCAGCGTCTCTAACCTAGCAACAGCAGGACCGCCCACCATTTCTATAGGCAATGCCTTCTCTCCCATTTGTAAACGGAACACTATTGGCTTTTACCCTGGATTCCGACCAATGTGGAAGGGCTTTGTTAGATGCTGTAGTTTCACACACATGCGGCAGTAAGGACCTGGTGCTTTTTTAATATGGGGTTTCCTATTGGCTGCTAGAATACAGTCGGCCACTATTACAGTAATGGGACAATTTATAATAATAGCACTAACCTGGAAGCTGATCATTGTGAGCACTGCTGCTAACAGGACCGGAGAAAGAGGCACAGAGAGAGAGGAGAGACAGACAGAGAGAGAGACAGACAGAGAGAGAGACAGACAGAGAGAGAGAGAGATCTATAATTCAACTCTACATAGTACAGTGTAGAGACATCCAGTAAAGATCAATATTCTATAATCCAATTCTACTGAGTACAGTGTAGAGACCTCCAGTAAAGGATAATATTCTATAATTCAACTCTACAGAGTACAGTGTAGAGACATCCGTAAAGATCAATTTCTATAATTCAACTCTACAGAGTACAGTGTAGAGACATCCAATATAGGATAATATTCTATAATTCAACTCTACATAGTACAGTGTAGAGACATCCAATATAGGATAATATTCTATAATTCAACTCTACATAGTACAGTGTAGAGACATCAAGTAAAGATCAATATTCTAAAATTCAACTCTACAGAGTACAGTGTAGAGACATCCAGTAAAGGATAATATTCTATAATTCAACTCTACAGAATAAAGTGTAGAGACATCAAGTAAAGATCAATATTCTAAAATTCAACTCTACAGAGTACAGTGTAGAGACATCCAATATAGGATAATATTCTATAATTCAACTCTACATAGTACAGTGTAGAGACATCCAGTAAAGATCAATATTCTAAAATTCAACTCTACAGAGTACAGTGTAGAGACATCCAGTAAAGGATAATATTCTATAATTCAACTCTACATAGTACAGTGTAGAGACATCCAGTAAAGATCAATATTCTAAAATTCAACTCTACAGAGTGCAGTGTAGAGACATCCAATATAGGATAATATTCTATAATTCAACTCTACATAGTACAGTGTAGAGACATCCAGTAAAGATCAATATTCTATAATTCAACTCTACTGAGTACAGTGTAGAGACATCCAGTAAAGGATAATATTCTATAATTCAACTCTACAGAGTGCAGTGTAGAGACATCCAGTAAAGGATAATATTCTATACTTGATCTGTACAGAGTGCAGTGTAGAGACATCCAGTAAAGGATAATATTCTATTAATTGAAACTGTACAGAGTGCGGGTAGAGACATCCAGTAAAGGATAATATTCTATAATTGAACTGTACAGAGTGCAGTGTAGAGACATCCAGTAATGGATAATATTCTATAATTGAACTGTACAGAGTGCAGTGTAGAGACCTCCAGTAAGGATAATATTCTATAATTGAACTGTACAGAGTGCAGTGTAGAGACATCCAGTAAAGGATAATATTCTATAATTCAACTCTACAGAATATGTAAGAGGATTAATTTTATAAGACACCCCCCATAATAAAATTTGTGTTCAGCAGTCACTTATAAATTGTTTCCTGCAAGACGGTATTTGTCAGGAACATTTCCTGTTCTGCTACAGCAGTGGGAACCTATATGCACAGCTGAGGTGGGAACTTTTATCTGTTGCACCAGTTACCATGTGCAGGACTAAGAATGTTCCTTAAAGAGGTCGATAGACCTTGTAATACTAATCCAATGCAAGGTCAGGGAGAAAACCTCCCATGAAAATACAACCAAGCAGGGAGTAGTGTTCAACCAGATAAATGACCAAGGTAAACTGTTAGGACCTTCCATACTGGGGTTACCTTGACGTGGTTGGAAGATTTTCACTTTTTTGCATAAAATTGTAAACTAAAAACCCCCATGTTTTTACTGTTTGCACTAGCACAGAATTATGATATATGGGGCCCAGGAATGTGCATTGATCATCTCTTTCTGTTTGTTCTGATGTTTTGGTCAGATCAGTAGCATTTCCAGTATTTGTTTAAAGTAATTTGCCAAGGAGTCCCACAGCCTCCACTTTTGGGATATATATATATAATATAATATATTATATATATATATATATATATATATATTAATATATAGTGATGTGAAAAACTATTTGCCCCCTTCCTGATTTCTTATTCTTTTGCATGTTTGTCACAGAATATGTTCTGCTAGTCAAAAACCGTTAAACTATTAGTCAAAGATAACATAATTAACACAAAATGCAGTTTTAAATGATGGTTTTTATTATTTAGTGAGAAAAAAAACTCCAAACCTACATGGCCCTGTGTGAAAAAGTGATTGCCCCCTTGTTAAAAAATAACTTAACTGAGGTTTTCACACCTGAGTTATGGTTATAAAGCCATTTCTAAAGCTTTGGGACTCCGTGAACCACAGTGAGAGCCATTATCCATAAATGGCAAAAACATGGAACAGTGATGAACCCTTCCCAGGAGTGGCCGGCCGACCCCAAAATACCCAAGAGCGCGCAGAGAAAAACTCATCCGAGAGGCCACAAAAAGACCCCAGGACAACATCTAAAGAACTGCAGGCCTCACTTGCCTCAATTAAGGTCAGTGTTCACGACTCCACCATAAGAAAGAGGACTGGGCCAAAAACGGCCTGCATGGCAGATATCCAAGGCGCAAACCACTTTTAGCAAAAAGAACATTGAGGCTCGTCTCAATTTTGCTAAAAAAACATCTCAATGATTTCCAAGACTTGAATTTGGGAAAATACCTTGTGGACCGACGAGACAAAAGTTGAACTTTTTGGAAGAGTGCGTGTCCGTTACATCTGGCGAAAGAAGTAACACAGCAAAAGAACATCATACAACAGTAAAATATGGTGGTGGTAGTGTGATGGTCTTGGGGTTGTTTTGTGCTTCAGGACCTGGAAGGCTGTGATAGATGGAACCATGAATTCTACTGAAGGAGAATGTCCGGCCATTTGTTGTCAACTCAAGTGAAGTGATCTGGGTGCTGCAGCAGGACAATGACCCAAAACACACCAGCAAATCCACCTCTGAATGGCTAAGAAAAACAAAATGAAGACTTTGGAGTGGGCCTAGTCAAAGTCCTGACCTGAATCCTATTGAGATGTTGTGACCTTAAAAAGGCGGTTCATGCTAGAAAACCCTCAAATAAAGCTGAATTACAACAATTCTACAAAGATGAGTGGGACACAATTCCTCCAGAGCTGTAAAAAGACTCATTGCAAGTTATCGCAAACGCTTGATTGCAGTTATTGCTGCTAAGGGCGGCCCAACCAGTTATTAGGTTCAGGGGGCAATTTCTTTTTCACACAGGGCCATGTGATTTGGAGTTTTTTTTTCTCACTAAATAATAAAAACCATCATTTAAAACTGCATTTGTGTTCAATTATGTTATCTTTAACTAATAGTTAACGGTTTTGATGAGCAGAAACATTTAAGTGTGAAACATGCAAAAGAATAAGAAATCAGGAAGGGGGCAAATAGTTTTTCACATCACTATATATATTATATATATACACACAAAAATATAAAGTAAGCCGCACTCTCCTCCCAGGTGTTTCTGTGTATGCAGGTGTTCAGCGTGCCCATGCTGTCGGGTCACTAATAATAGAAAAATAGAAATAACACCGCACTCCACTTCTTCTTGCAGATAAAACTTTATTGTTACACTGTCACATGTGCAACGTTTCGGGGAGCAGTTCCCCTTTCTCAAGCAAACAGTGGGGGCTATGCTCAAAAATATCATGGTACATGCATTACATCACTTCCCATTTTATACCCAATAAACACTCCCTCCTAGGCTACATAAGCCCAACCCCTTAGATATATACTCATAATAGGTATATCTGTTGTATTCAATTAGATCAACTGGACTTGAAGTTTAGTTCTTGAAGACGTTTCGCTAGTCATCCGACTGGCTTTCTCAATTCAGAATAACTTGTACAAGAATCTGTGGCAATTATGTACCCTGGGAAATCCCAATTAGCATATCACAGCCAGGTGTGTTAAGGGTGTGTGATTGGATAGTGGCTAAGAGGTGTTATAGGAACGCCCAGAGTAAGGGTTAAAACAGCATTGTACATGGCAGACAGTTGGTGTCGAACCCCCCCACCTCTATTTAGGCTTGGTTTCTTTGTTTCACATAATGGCCTCCTTAACACCTCTCTTGAACCAGTCACGTTCCTTCGCCAGTATGTTAACATTACAATCTTCAAAGGTATGTCCTTTATCCTTAAGATGCAGATACACGGCTGAGTCCTGACCGAGGAATTGGCTCTTCTGTGCTGGGCCATACGTGATGATGCAGTTGCGTGTTGTCTCCCCCACATACAATCAGAGCATTCTTCAATGCACTGCACTGTGTATATGATGTCGCTTTTCTGTGTTTAGGTATTGGGTCTTTCGGATTGTACCAATTGCTGCCTCAGTGTGTTGTTTCGTTAAAAGCAGACAGGGATACGGTTGTTTTTTGAAAATTCTTCTAATTTCTCGGAGACCCTGCTATATATGGGACGACCATGTTCTTTCTCCTGTTGTAATGGAGCCGGCACCCCCTGTGTTAACCTGACACACTCGACGTCGCGGTCATGGATCACAGTTCGTTCTCCTATACAGAGGAAGAAACCAGGTGGATTTGGGTAAGATCACAGGATCGCAAGACTTCCTGGTAACACCGCCGGCGAGTTCTGGGAGGAGACAACGCGAGATGCTGATGAAAAGGCAGACGGACCTGAGTTACACGCGCTGAGATTGGCCGAGTATTACGAACAGGGGAGAATACCGAGGGGTCTCCGCATACATCTTAGACCAACGTTGTTCGCAGATAATGAAATAAATCCTCGAGGGACATTATGACCTTGAATAGTGAATTTCTTAAAAATGATTACACAACGATTACGTATAAAGGATGAAGGGTCAGCACGGGCCCTTATTGCAGAAGAATTGTCTAAACTTAAAGAAGATTTGGAGTCCAAAATGGCTACATAGAGAGCTGGGAGAGGAGGTTAAGTGTAAGAAATTTGCCAGAGACTGCATTGATATTGAATGGGGCAATGTGTATAATTGTTAACCCACAGTTTGGACATAATAGACTTACCTGAGCGTGATGGTAATGATCCTTTTATCACAGATGGAGACGAAACGCTCGTGCGGGGGGGGGGAAGAAAAATAGGAGATGTAGTGATGCCGTTGGGTTAATGAGAGCGGGAGCCCCCACAGCAACAGAAGAGATAGCGGTAGTAATTAATCTTTCAAAAATGTCTTTACAACACCATTAAACTCTCAGTACAATAAAGGTTTGGGTTTTTGCTAGTGAGAAACTCGATAGTTTCCAGCTTGACGTTGACTTTTACACATTTATGAGGTGACTTTGCTTGAAGGCACACTTTTCATCAGGAACTTTGACACAGGGTATGGAGAGAACAAGGGATTAAGCCTATTGATTTTAATATGAGACCAAGTCTAAGTTTGTGCGCCAACTACTTATTCGGCTATGAGACCTTTAAGGATAGAGCGATGATGGACCTACGAGACATTGTGAGAACTGTATGATGTCATGATATTTTGGGCAATAGCCCACACTGTTTGCTTGAGAGGGGGAACTTCTCCCCGAAACGTTGCACATGTGACAGTGTAATAATAAAGTTTATCTGCAAGAAGAAGTGGAGTGCGGTGTTATTTCTATTTTTTTTCTAAGAAATAGCCCCAAACAAGTTTATCCTTCTCTAAACATGATTACGTAGTTTTCCCACCTGGGAATATCCGTACAGACTCAGTATCTGGGCTATGGGGATGTTCTCTCTGAGTTGACATCCCCAATAAATCCAGCAATGTTTCTATTTCCCACACAGAAGTAATTGGGAACCGGTTCCTGGTACCGGATAGTATCTGGAAGACGCTCCTCACAGCTTTCCGTAAATCCCCGCAGGAATCCGATATATGGAATCCCAGGGAGGTTAGGAAATACAATGGGTTCGGTTAGTTTGGTCAACAGCAAATCGAAAATCCACAAAGGGTACTGTTAATGGTGGGAAAATGCTGCAAAATAAAACAAATCAGATCCAACTAATATATCCTTAGATTAATTATCCTCCAATTAAAATATTTTCATCTTTGTATTTGTGATTGAAAGTATTAAATTCAAATTAATTTGAATATTACATTTAATTCATTTTAAAAAAAATATGTTTAATGTATTTATATGCTATTTCTTGTTCCTGTATGTCTAGTACATTTCTCTGGATTCAGACAGGGACAGGGACACCGCTAATTCAGCTAAAATTAGCTATAATGAGACATCCGTTAAAGGATAATATTCTATAATCAACTCTACAGAGTGCAGTGTAGAGACATCCAGTAAAGGATAAATTCTATAATTCAACTCTACATAGTACAGTGTAGAGACATCCAGTAAAGGATAATATCTATAAATCAATTCTACAGAAATAGTTGTAGAGACATCCTGTAAAGATCAATATTCTATAATTCAACTCTACAGAGTACAGTGTAGAGACATCCAATTAGGATAATATCTATAATTCAACTCTACATAGTACAGTGTAGAGACATCCAGTAAAGATCAATTTCTATAATCCAATTCTACTGAGTACAGTGTAGAGACTCCAGTAAAGGATATATTCTATAATTCAACTCTACAAGTACAGTGTAGAGACATCCAATATAGGATAATTATATAATTCAACTCTACATAGAGTGTAGAGAACATCCAGTAAGATCAATATTCATAATTCAACTTACAGAGTACAGTGTAGAGACATCCAATATAGGATAATATTCTATAATTAACTCTACATAGTACAGTGTAGAGACATCAGTAAGATCAATATTCTATAATTCAAATCTACAGAGTACAGTGTAGAGACATCCAATATAGGATAATATTCTATAATTCAACTCTACATAGTACAGTGTAGAGACATCCAGTAACGATCAATATTCTATAATTCAACTCTACAGAGTACGTTGTAGAGACATCCAATTAGGATAATATTCTATAATTCAACTCTACATAGTACAGTGTAGAGACATCAAGTAAAGATCAATATTCTAAATTCAACTCTACAGAGTACAGTGTAGAGACATCCAGTAAAGGATAATATCTATAATCAACTCTACAGAATAAGTGTAGAGACATCAAGTAAAGATCAATATTCTAAAATTCAACTCTACAGAGTACAGTGTAGAGACATCCATATAGGATAATATTCTATAATTCAATCTACATAGTACAGTGTAGAGACATCCAGTAAAGATCAATATTCTAAAATTCAACTCTACAGAGTACAGTGTAGAGACATCCGTAAAGGATAATATTCTATAATTCAACTCTACATAGTACAGTGTAGAGACATCCAGTATAAGATCAATATTCTAAAATTCAACTCTACAGAGTGCAGTGTAGAGACATCAATATAGGATAATATTCTATAATTCAACTCTACATAGTACCGTGTAGAGACATCCAGTAAAGATCATATTCTATAATCAACTCTACTGAGTACAGTGTGAGGACATCCAGTAAAGGATAATATTCTATAATTCAACTCTACAGAGTGCAGTGTAGAGATCCAGTAAAGAGAATATTCTAACTTGATCGTACAGAGTGCAGTGTAGAGACATCCAGTAAAGGATAATATTCTATAATTGAACTGTACAGAGTGCGTGGTAGAGACATCCAGTAAAGGATAATATTCTATAATTGAACATGTACAGAGTGCGAGTGTAGAGACATCCAGTAATGGATAATATTCTAAATTGAACTGTACAGAGTGCAGTGTAGAGAATCCAGTAAAGGATAAATTCTATAATGAACTGTACAGAGTGCAGTGTAGAGACATCCAGTAAAGGATAATATTCTATAATTAACATGTACAGAGTGCAGTGTAGAGACATCCAGTAAAGGATAATATTCTATAATTGAACTGTACAGAGTGCAGTGTAGAGACATCCAGTAAAGGATAATATTCTATAATTGAACTGTACAGAGTGCAGTGAGAGGACATCCAGTAAAGGTAATATTCTATAATTCAACTCTACAGAATATGTAAGAGGATTAATTTTATAAGACACCCCCCATAATAAAATTGTGTTCAGCAGTCACTTATAAATTGTTTCCTGCAAGACGGTATTTGTCAGGAACATTTCCTGTTCTGCTAACAGCAGTGGGAACTATATGCCACAGCTGAGGTGGGAACTTTTATCTGTTGCACCCTTGAAGATTTCTTCTCTTCTGGCCCTATTTCTCAGCCATTTTAACCCCCCCTCTCCTTTGATTTGAAGTTTGATGCTCTAATGTTAGAGTCGGCGATATCCTGTCCCAATGTCCTATACTACTGACGGTAAGTCTCCATCCGTGTGCCTATTTCTCCAGGAAATTCTCACATCTGAGCAGAACATGATGTGGGCAACAGGAATTATTCGCCACAATTGGCCTTGGAACAATGGCCAACATTTCCTCGAGGGTCCTCTCACCCAACTCAATTTATAACGACCACAAAAACCTTAATTCATCCACACTCTCAAAGTACTAAACCCCCGATAGACCGCTGGGTACTTTTCTTCTCCCGCTTTAATTTCATTATAACCTGCCGCCATGGTTCCAGAAGCATGTTTCTCACTCTATTTTCCTCCCTCTAAGATATATATATAAGATAAATCTAATCTATACAGGAAGAACCCAATCTTTCCACCTTCCAAATCATGGCAGCCATAAATTCATCACATCGAGACCTCTCAGACTCTGTGTGGGGAGGATTACATTTCTGAAGAAAGCACCTAGGAAACACTAGCCCACTTTAGGAGACACTATCCATCCACAGTATACATTTGGGCATATTGCAGGAAACACTTTGTACAGTAGTAGTATTGTGTAATAGGGCGTGAGATGCATGACCTAGCCACAATGTGTGAGACGTTTCTGTAACTACTAATCCTATGAGTATAAAGGTTGGACTGATGGAACCTATGTCTTATATAGACCCTCCAATACTAGTTACTATGTAACTGTTATTACAGACATTATGGGTAGGGTATAAAGGTTGGACAATGGACGTATGTCTTTATACAACCTCCAATACTATGTTACTAGTACTGTTATACAGAGATTATGGGTAGGGTATAAAGGTCGGACCAGAATGGATGTATGTCTTTATACAACCTCCAATACTATGTTACTATGTAAACTGTTATACGACATTATGGGTAGGGTATAAGGTTGGACTAGATGGACGTATGTCTTTATACAACCTCCAATACTATGTTACTATGTAACTGTTATACAGACATTATGGTAGGGTGTAAAGGTTGGACTAGATGGACGTATGTCTTTATACAACCTCCAAAACTATGTTACTATGTAACTGTTTATACAGACATTATGGGTAGGGTATAAAGGTTGTACCAATGGCGATGTCTTTATACAACCCCAATACTATGTTACTATGTAACTGTTATACAGACATTTAGGGGTAGGGGTAATAGGTTGGACTAGATGGACATATGTTCTTATACAACCTCCAATACTATGTTCTATGTAACTGTTTAACAGACATTATGGGTAGTATAGGTTGGACTATGGACGTATGTCTTTATACAACCTCCAATACTATGTTACTATGTAACTGTTATACAGACCATTATGGTAGGGTATAAAGGTTGGACTAATGGACGTATTTCTTTATACAACCTCCAATACTGTTACATTGTACTGTTATACAACATTATGGGTAGGTATAAGGTTGACTAGATGGACGTATGTCTTTATCCAACCTCCAAACTAGTTTACTATGTACGGTATACGACATTATGGGTAGGGTATAAGGTTTGGACTAGATGGACGTATGTCTTTATACAACCTCCAATACTGTTACTATGTAACTGTTATACAGACATTATGGATAGGTATAAAGGTTGGACAGATGACGTATGTCTTTATACACCCTCCAATACTATGTTACTTGTACTGTTATACAGACATTATGTTAGGGTATAAAGGTTGGACTAGATGGACATATGATTATTCACCTCAATTACTAGGTTCTGCTGGGTAGCATTAGTCAGTCATGAACATTACTGCTACATCACAGCCATGACTGACTGCCCTCAGCTGTCTGCTCTGCACATTTGTAAGTAGAACCACACATAAATATAAACCTCCCCATATTCCCCACATAATGCACATTTACATAAGCTTCAATAATGCAAAATATGGTTATTGGTCACTCACAATCGGGCTACAAACTTCCAAATAGGATAAGACCTATAAACATGCAGACTCCAACCACATCTAATATGTGCAATAGTGACGCGGAAACATAAAACATAATACAAACACCCTAGCCCCATAACCGGGCATCCCTGGATGCCAATTCGCTTAACATAAGAAGCCAGGTCCTGTTAGGCAAGTACAGTACATTTTCATTACTACGGCCGGCCACACTCTCTCATCCTTATTGTTAAGGAGCAATACCAATGGTTACTATCCATTTCAGACTTGTTACCATCCAGCGTATCTCCTAGCCGAATGCAAACTCCCAACGCTGAAGGGCATACAACACCAACTGCCTGACATGTATTTCACCCAAGCATTTTTTGTGGTGGACATATCCTATGCCTAAACATGTACGATACTAGTATGTGAATAATCAACAGATTTCAAATGTAACATTATAATAACATCACACCTTGGGGTAAAAGGATTCAATAAAATATTTAAAACATTGTTTTTAATCTGGTCAGTAGAGACACCAACACTGATAGAGCTGAGATCCCAGACGTGTGTCTATATTCCTCTCTCTGCTCTTAATAATGAACGTTGCAATAACATGCAGATTAATCATCTTCCTCTATGACACTATGTACTACTGACTGCTGGGGAGACTTTTGTATCCTCTGTGTTATATTGGGGAACATTATAATCTATAAAGGAACAATGCGGAGAGTCAATCTGTGTCTTATTGTACCAAAGTGCTGATATTTCTGTAGTTCTATGTGTGGGACCCTGTACAGCTACAAGCTCAATAACCAATCCGGCTTGTCATATGGAAATATTTAAAGTCATTAGAGAACAAGAATATATTAAAGATGGAGACATTATGATTGGTGCAGTGATGACTGGAACATGTATTATTAATGAGGATAAACCTGAGAAAATTAACAGATCTGGGAATGTGTTGGGTGAGTCACATCTATAATCTGCCTTCATTGGAGACCAGACATTGTACATTCACCATATAAACAGTTCCCAAAGAACTAATCATGGGGCACATTGCCATTTGTAGCCTTGAATGAAACATCCACCATAGAACATATATGCCTGACCCCACACCGTATTAGGTACCCACAGAGTTTGCATCACATAATGAGAAGCTGTTGATGGGACACTTTTGCTGTGGCAGTGCTACTTGCATACTTTCCAACATCTCCTATTAACCCATCTTTCCCCGACATTCCTGTAATGGGCCACTAGTTCTATAAATATCACAGAACTCCTGCTAGAAGATATCACAGTGGGTTATTATTTAAGGCAACTTTACTCACCAACAACGCAAACCTCTTGTTCGGACGTTTTTAAAGAGACCTGTATGTTCTCTCCACTGGGTTCAACCTCAAAGTCTTGTACTTACCTCTACAAGTTCTGATTGCTGGCGTGGTTTTTCCGCGCTTTCTCTCTTGCAGATGACCAAGATGAAGACACGCTGTTTAAGATGTGTATCTTCCTATTGGCGACTGGAACTTGTAGAGGTAAGTACAGGACTTTGAGGTTGAACTCAGAGATGAGGCCTAGCATTTGGTCCTCACCCTGGATACTTCAAAGGAAAGGGGGTCAAATGACACTATTGTTGTCCTTTAATCCACAGAGGAGATTTTTAAATTTAGGTAAAAAGATTTCTCCTATCTTTTCTAAAGGTGAGTATAAAAATTAAGATCTGAAGTTTGTACTGTCTGGTGTTTCTATGTGTGGTTTTTAAATGCTATTGCAGGTTATGTTATCCTTTACGGATGTCTCTACACTGCACTCTGTACAGTTCAATTATAGAATATTATCCTTTACTGGATGTCTCTACACTGCACTCTGTACAGTTCAATTATAGAATATTATCCTTTCTGGATGTCTCTACACTGCCCTCTGTCCAGTTCAATTATAGAATATTATCCTTTACTGGATGTCTCTACCCTGCCCTCTGTACAGTTCAATTATGAATATTATCCTTACTGGATGTCTCACACTGCACTCTGTACAGTTCAATTATAGAATATTATCCTTTACTGGATGTCTCTACACTGCCCTCTGTACAGTTTCAATTATAGAATATTATCCTTTACTGGATGTCTCTACACTGCCCTCTGTACAGTTCAATTATAAATATTATCCTTTACTGGATGTCTCTACACTGCCCTCTGTACAGTTCATTATAGAATATTATCCTTACTGGTGTCTCTAACTGCCTCTGTACAGTTCAATTATAGATATTATCCTTACTGGATGTCTCTACCACTGCCCTCGTCAGTTCAATTATAGAATATTATCCTTTACTGGATGTCTCTACACGGCACTCGTGTACAGTTCAAGTATAGAATATTATCCTTTACTGGATGTCTCTACACTGCCCTCTGTACAGTTCAATTATAGAATATTATCTTTTACTGGGTGTCTCTACACTGCCCTCTGTACTTCAATTATAAATATTACCTTTACTGGGTGTCTTCTACACGTCCCTCTGTACAGTTCAATTATAGAATATTATCCCTTCTGGATGTCTCTACACTGCCCTCTGTACAGTTCATTAGAATTTATCCTTTACTGGATGTCTCTACACTGCCCTCTGTACAGTTCAATTATAGAATATTATCCTTTACTGGATGTCTCTACACTGCCCTCTGTACAGTTCAATTATAATATTATCCTTTACTGGATTGCTCTTACACTGCCCTCTGTACGTTCAATTATAGAATATTATCTTTTCCTGGATGTCTCTACACTGCACTCTGTACGTTCAATTATAGAAATATTATCCTTTACTGGATGTCTCTACACTGCACTCTGTACAGTTCAATTATAAATATTATCTTTTCCTGGATGTCTCTACACTGCCCTCTGTAGAGTTAAATTATAGAATATTATCTTTTACTGGTTCTCTACATTGCACTCTGTACAGTTCAATTATAGAATATTCTTTACTGATGTCTCTACACTACACTGCCCTCTGTAGAGTTCAATTATAGAATATTATCTTTTACTGGATGTCTACCTACATGCCTCTGTACAGTTCAATTATAGAATATTAATCTTTACTGGATGTCCCTATACTGCACTCTGTAGAGTTCATATAGAATATTAATCTTTACGGGATGTCTCTATACTGCACTCTGTAGATTCAATTATAGAATATTAGCAAAATACCCGCGCTTCGCAGCGGAGATTTGGAAATAACCTTTTTAGTAAGAACAATATATGTATCAAGATTGCTGTAATTTAATAACAACCACAGAAAAATCTGTTATGTTTCGCTGTTATTTGTAACGGGTGCTCTTGGGTGTTCGGATGAGCGTTCTCTTCCCGGCAATGTTGATGCTGGAACAGCATGTAATCGGGGATGTGACAGTGGAGAAAATAACCCCCACCACCCCTCTCCCACCCCCCCCAATACCCCCCACTATTCCTCTCTGTCCACCCTCCCAAACCCTTCCCATTACACACCTCAGCCAGTCCCCACACACCCCTGAAATTTTGGTAAAATCGGTCCAGCCGTTAGTGTGCAGGAGTTCAAAATTCTTATTCCCCCCCATTCACCCCCACCCAAAAAATATTTCGTTAACCTTTTACTGGTAAAGGAGTATATGCATACCAAATTTTAGTTGATATCGGACCCAACCATATAGATTTGTATAGCTTGTAAGCTAGGTAACCATAAGTCTGTGCAATGTGAGATACTCACCGTTACAGGTGGAATTTCGAAACCTGCTTAACTTTGTAAGTAAGGTGCAATGAGGAGCCTGCCAAATTTAAGCCGTCTGCCTCCACGCAAGTTGGAGAATTAGTGATGAGTGAGTGAGTGATGAGTGAGGGCTTTGCCTTTTATAGTATAGATTATCCTTTACTGGATGTCTCTACCTGCACTCTGTAGAGTTTTAACTATAGAATATTATCCTTTACTGGATGTCTCTACTCGGCACTCTGTAGAGTTTAACTATAGAATATTATCCTTTACTGGATGTCTCTACACTGCACTCTGTAGAGTTTAACTATAGAATATTATCCTTTACTGATGTCTCTACACTGCACTCTGTAGAGAGTTTAACTATAAATATTATCCTTTACTGGATGTCTCTACTCTGCACTCTGTAGAGTTTAACTATAATATTATCCTTTACTGGATGTCTCTACACTGCACTCTGTAGATTTTAACTATAGAATATTATCCTACTGGATGTCTCTACAGAATACAGTGTAGAGACATCCAGTAAAGGATAATATTCTATAATTCAACTCTTCAGAATACAGTGAAGAGACATCGAGTAAAGGATAATATTCTATAATTCAACTCTACAGAATACAGTGTAGTATATGCTATAAATCAATTCTACAGAAAATGTGATGTAGAGACATCCTGTAAGAATCAATATTCTATAATTCACTCTACAGAGTACACGTGGTAGAGCACCAATATAGGAGTAATATTCTATAATTCAACTCTACATAGTACAGTGTAGAGACATCCAGTAAAGATCAATATTCTATAATCAATTCTACGGTACAGTGTAGAGACCTCCAGTAAGGATAATATTCTATAATTCAACTCTACAAGTACAGTGTGAGAGACATCCAGTAAGGATAATATTCTAAATTCAACTCTACATAGTACAGTAAAGGATAATATTCTATAGTTAAACTCTACAGAGTGCAGAGTAGAGACATCCAGTAAAGGATAATATTCTATAGTTAAACTCTACAGAGTGCAGTGTAGAGACATCCAGTAAAGGATAATCTATACTAATAAAAGGCAAAGCCCTCACTCACTCACTCACTCACTCATCACTAATTCTCCAACTTGCCGTGGAGGCAGACGGCTTAAATTTGGCAGGCTCATTCATTGCACCTTACTTACAAAAGTTAAGCAGGTTTCGAAATTCCACCTGTAACGGTGAGTATCTCACATTGCACAGACTTATGGTTACCTAGCTTACAAGCTATACAAATCTATATGGTTGGTCCGATATCAACTAAAATTTGGTATGCATATACTCCTTTACCAGTAAAAGGTTAACGAAATATTTTTTTAGGGTGGGGGTGAATGGGGGGGAATAGAATTTTGAACTCCTGCACACTAACGGCTGGACCGATTTTTACCAAAATTTCAGGGTGTGTGTGGGGACTGGCTGAGGTGTAATGGGAAGGGTTTGGAGGGTGGACAGAGAGGAATAGTGGGGGGTATTGGGGGCGGGTGGAGAGGGGTGGTGGGGGTTATTTTCTCCACTGTCACATCCCCGATTACATGCTGTCCCAGCATCAACATTGCCGGAAGAGAACGCTCATCCGAACACCCAAGAGCACCCGTTACAATTAACAGCGAAACATAACAGATTTTTCTGTGGTTGTTATTATAATTACAGCAATCTTGATACATTATTGCTTTCTTACTAAAAAGGTTATTTCAATACATCTCCGCTGCGAAGCGCGGGTATTTTGCTAATATTCTATAATTGAACTCTACAGAGTGCAGTATAGAGACATCCAGTAAAGATTAATATTCTATATGAACTCTACAGAGTGCAGTATAGAGACATCCAGTAAAGATTAATATTCTATAATTGAACTGTACAGAGGGCAGTGTAGACATCCAGTAAAAGATAATATTCTATAATTGAACTCTACAGAGGGCAGTGTAGAGACATCCAGTAAAAGATAATATTCTATAATTGAACTGTACAGAGTGCAATGTAGAGACATCCAGTAAAAGATAATATTCTATAATTGAACTCTACAGAGGGCAGTGTAGAGACATCCAGTAAAAGATAATATTCTATAATTGAACGTACAGAGTGCATGTAGAGACATCCAGTAAAGGATATATTCTATAATTGAACTGTACAGGTGCAGTGTAGAGACATCCAGTAAAAGATAATATTCTATAATTGAACTGTACAGAGGGCAGTGTAGAGAACTCCAGTAAAGGATAAATTCTATATAGAACTGTACAGAGGGCAGTGTAGAGACATCCAGTAAAGGATAATATTCTATAATTGAACTGTACGAGGGCATGTAGAGACATCCAGTAAAGGATAATATTCTATAATTGAACTGTACAGAGGGCAGTGTAGAGGACTCCAGAAAGATAATATTCTATAATTGAACTGTACATAGGGCAGTGTAGAGACACCCAGTAAAGGATAATATCTATAATTGAACTGTACAGAGGGCAGTGTAGAGACACCCAGTAAAAGATATTCTATAATTGAACTGTACAGAGGGCAGTGTAGAGACATCCAGTAAAGGATAATATTCTATACTTGAACTGTACAGAGTGCAGTGTAGAGACATCCAGTAAAGGATAATATTCTATAATGAACTGTACAGAGCAGTGGTAAGACATCCAGTAAGGATAATATCTATATGAACTGTACAGATTGCAGTGTAGAGACACCAGTAAAGTATATATTCTATAATTGAACTGTACAGAGGGCAGTGTAGAGACATCCAGTAAAGGATAATATTCTATAATTGACTGTACAGAGGGCAGTGTAAGACATCCAGTAAAGGATAATATCTATAATTGAAACTGTACAAGGCAGTGTAGAGACATCCAGTAAAGGATAATATTCTATAATTGAACTGTACAGAGTGCAGTGTGAGAGACATCCGTAAAGATAATATTCTTAATTGAACTGTACAGAGGGCAGTGTAGAGACATCCAGTAAAGGATAATATTCTATTATATTGAACTGTACAGAGGGCAGTGTAGAGACATCCAGTAAAGGATAATATTCTATAATTGAACTGTACAGAGTGCAGTGTAGAGACAATCCAGTAAGGATAATATTCTATAATTGAACTGTACAGAGTGCAGTGTAGAAGACATCAGTAAAGGATAACATACCTGCTAATAGCATTTAAAACCACACATGAAACACCAGACAGTACAAACTTCAGAACTCTTATTTTTATACTCACCTTTAGAAAAGATAGGAGAAATCTTTTTACCACTAATTTAAACATCTCCTCTGTGGATTAAAGGACAACAATAGTGTCATTTGACCCCCTTTCCTTTGAAGTATCCAGGGTGAGGACCAAAGCTAGGTCCTCATCTCTGAGTTCAACCTCAAAGTCCTGTACTTACCTCTACAAGTTCCAGTCGCCAATAGGAAGATACACATCTTAACAGCGTGTCTCATCTTGGTCATCTGCGCAAGGAAGCGCGGAAAAACAACGCCACAATCAGAACTTGTAGAGTAGTAGTACAAGACTTTGAGGTTGAACCCAGTGTGGAGAACATACAGGTCCTCTTAAAAACGTCCGAACAAGAGGTTTGCGTTGTTGGGGAGTAAAGTTGTCCTTAATAATAACCCACTGTGATATCTTCTAGCGAGTATTCTGTGTATATTTATAGAACTAGTGGCCCATTACAGGAAATGTCGGGGAAAGATTGGGTTAATAGGAGATGTTGGATAAGTAGCAAGTAGCACTGCCACAGCACAAAGTGTCCCATCAACAGCTTCTCATTATGTGATGCAAACTCTGTGGGTACCTAATACGGTGTGGGGTCAGCCATATATGTTCTATGGTGGATTTTTCATTCAAGGCTACAAATGGCAATGTGCCCCATGATTAGTTTCTTTGGGAACTGTTTATATGGTGAATGTACAATGTCTGGCTCCCAATGAAGGCAGATTTATAGATGTGACTCACCCAACACATTCCCAGATCTTGTTAATTTTCTCAGGTTTATCCTCATTAATAAATACCATGTTTCCAGTCATCACTGCACCAATCATAATGTCTCCATCTTTAATATATTCTTGTTCTCTAATGACTTTAAATATTTCCATATGAAAGCAGGATTGGTTATCTGAGCTTGTAGCTGTACAGGGTCCCACACATAGAACTAGCAGAAATATCAGCACTTTGGTACAATAAGACACAGATATGACTCTCCGCATTGTTCCTTTATAGATTATAATGTTCCCCAATATAACACAGAGGATACAAAAGTCTCCCCAGCAGTCAGTAGTACATAGTGTCATAGAGGATAGATGATTAATCTGCATTGTTATTGCAACTGTCATTATATAAAGAGCAGAGAGAGGAATATAGACCAACTCTGGGATCTCAGCTCTATCAGTGTTGGTGTCTCTACTGACCAGATATAAAACAATGTTTTAAATATTTATTTGAACTCCTTTTACCCCAAGGTGTGATGTTATTATAATGTTACATTTGAAATCTGTCTGATTATTCACATACTAGTATCGTACATGTTTAGCATAGGATATGTCCACCACAAAAAATTGCTTGGGTGAAATACATGTCAGGCAGTTGGTGTTGTATGCCCTTCAGCGTTTGGGTTTGCTTCGGCTAGGAGATACGCTGGACTGGTAACAGTCTGAAATGGATAGTAACCATTGGTATTTGCTCCTTAACATAGGATGAAGAGTGTGGCCGTCCGTAGTAATGAAAATGTACTGTACTTGCCCAACAGACCTGGCTTCTTATGTTAAGTCGAATTGCATCCAGGATGCCGGTTATGGTGGCTAGGGTGTTTTTATTATGTTTTATTGTTCCGCGTCCCTATTGCACATATTAGATGTGGTTGGAGTCTGCATGTTTTATAGGTCTTATCCTATTTGGAATGTTGTAGCCCGATTGTGAGTGACCAATAACCATATTTTTGCATTATTGAAGCTGTAAATGGCCATTATGTGGGACTATGGGGAGGTTTTACCTTTATGTGTGGTTTCTACTTACACATGTGCAGAGCAGACAGCTGAGGGCAGTCAGTCATGGCTGTGATGTAGCATATGTTCAGACTGACTAATCGCTACCCCACAACCTATAATGAGGTTGAATAATTCATATGTCCATCTAGTCCAACCTTTATACCTACCCATAATGTCTGTATAACAGTACATAGTAACATAGTATTGGAGGTTGTATAAAGACATACGTCCATCTAGTCCAACCTTTATACCTATCCATAATGTCTGTAACAGTTACATAGTAACATAGTATTTGGAGGTTGTATAAAGACATACGTCCATCTAGTCCACCTTTATACCCTACCCATAATGTCTGTATAACAGTTCTAGTAACAGTATTGGAGTTTGTAAAAGACATACGTCCATCTAGTCCAACCTTTATACCCACCCATAATGTCTTTATACCAGTTACATAGTAACAAGTATTGGAGGTTGTATAAAGACATACTTCCATCTAGTCCAACCTTTATACCCTACCATAATGTCTGTATAACAGTTCATAGTAACATAGTATTGGAGGTTGTATAAAGACATACGTCCATCTAGTCCAACCTTTATACCCTACCCATAATGTCTGTATAACAGTTACATAGTAACATAGTATTGGAGGTTGTATAAAGCCATATGTCCATCTAGTCCACCTTTATACCCTACCCATAATGTCTGTATAACGTTCATAGTAACATAGTATTGGAGGTTGTATAAAGACTACGTCCATCTGGTACAACCTTTATACCCTACCCATAATGTCTGTATAAACAGTTACATAGTAACATAGTTTTGGAGGTTGTATAAAGACAGTTCCATCTAGTCCACCTTTACACCCTACCCATATTTCTGTATAACAGTTACATAGTAACATAGTATTGAGGTTGTATAAAGACATACGTCCATCTAGTCCAACCTTTATCCCTACCCATAATGTTGTATAACAGTTTACATAGTACATAGTATTGGAGTTTGTAAAAGACATACATCCATCTGGTCCGACCTTTATACCCACCCATAATCTCTGTATAACAGTACATAGTAACAATTATTGGAGGTTGTATAAAGACATACGTCCATCTAGTCCAACCTTTATACCCTACCCATAATGTCTGTATAACGTTACATAGTAACATAATTGGAGGTTCTATAAAGACATAGGTCCATCTAGTCCAACCTTTATACTCATAGATTGAGTTACAGAAACGTCTCCCCATTGTGGCTAGGTCATGCATCTCACGCCCTATTACAAATACTAACTACTGTATCAAAGTGTTTCCTGCAATATCCACAAATAGTATACTGTGGGATATGTGTCTCCTAAAGTGGGCTAGTGTTTCCTAGTGCTTTCTTCAGAAATGTAAATCATCCCAACAGGAGTCTGAGAGGTCTCGATGGTGAATTTATGGCTGCAATGATTTTGGAAGGTGGAAAATTGGTTCTTCCTGTATAGATTAGATTTATCTTATATATATATCTTAGAGGGAGGAAAATAGTAGTGAGAAACATGCTTCTGGAACCATGGCGGCAGGTTATAATGAAATTAAAGCGGAGAAGAAAAGTACCCAGCGAGTCTATCGGGGGTTTAGTACTTTGAGAGTGTGGATGAATTCAAGGTTTTTGTGGTCCTTATAAATTGTAGTTGGGTGAGAGGACCCTTCGAGGAAATGTTGCCATTGTTCCAAGGCCAATTTGATGGTCAATAATTCCCGTTGCCCACATCATAGTTCTGCTCAGATGCTGAGAATTTCCTGGAGAAATAGGCACACGGATGGACGATTACCGTCAGTTATGAGACATTGGGACAGGATATCGCCGACTCTAACATTAGAGCATCAAACTTCAACTCAAAAGGAGAAGGGGGGTTAACATGGCTGAGAATAGGGGCGAAGAGAAGAATTATCTTCACGGATTTTAATGCTTTCAATGCCAGTGGAGTCCAGAATTGGTTTACCCTCTTTTTTAATTAAGGTGATAGGGGCAATTTGGGAGGAGAATACCTTGACGAACTACGTATTAATTGGCGAAACCAATAAATCCCTGGATTGCCTTGGTGCAGGGTGGGTAATGGCCATCTTTCATGCAGGCAGCGATCTTGGCTGGGTCCATTTCAAACCTCTTTTGTGAGATAATATACAGTAAACCCAGAAATGAATTTGGAAGTCCAAAAGACATTTCTCTAACTTGGCATATAAAGAATTTGCCTAAGTGGGAGAGTACTTCCTTCTGAATTCTATGGGATTGTCAATGCCCTCTTCCATTCATCCCCTGGATGGATACAGATCAGCTTGAAGGCACCTTGTAAATCCAGTTGGAGAAACACTCTGCACATAATTGTTCAAACAAATTCAGAGATCAAGGGTAAGGAAATGATTCTTGATCTTGATCGATCTAGGCCATCGGTAATCAATACAAGGATGAAACCCCCATCCTTCTTCTCAAAACCTGCTGCTCCCGCAGAGAAGAGGATGGCCGAATAAACGCCCTTTAAGGGTATCTGAATATAATCTTTTATGGCCTGAGTCTCTGTAGCGGACAGAGGGTATGTAAATCCTCTTGGGGGCATGGTTCCAGGGAGCAGCTCGATAGGCAGTCATACTTCCAATAAGAGGAAGTCTCTCTGCTGACTTCTTACATCTGCTTATCTTTGTATTGGGAGGAACAACTGAATCTTATTCACAAAGAAACTGGTACAGGGGAGGTGGAGTGAAGACAATTGTTTTGACAAAAGGAACTCCACTGAGAAATAATTAGGGTGCCAATCAATACAGGGATATGATGACATAGCCAGGGGAGACCCAGAACAATTGAGTAGATAGTCATAATAAAAAGGGGTACTTTGCAGTATAGAGACATCCAGTAAAGATTAATATTCTATAATTGAACTCTACAGAGTGCAGTATAGAGACATCCATAATATTCTATAATTGAACTCTACAGAGTGCAGTATAGAGACATCCAGTAAAGATTAATATTCTATAATTGAACTACATCCAGTAAAAGATAATATTCTATAATTGAACTGTACAGAGTGCAATGTAGAGACATCCAGTAAAAGATAATATTCTATAATTGAACTCTACAGAGGGCAGTGTAGAGACATCCAGTAAAAGATAATATTCTATAATTGAACTGTACAGAGTGCAGTGTAGAGACATCACATCCAGTAAAAGATAATATTCTATAATTGAACTGTACAGAGTGCAGTGTAGAGACATCCAGTAAAGGATAATATTCTATAATTGAACTGTACAGAGTGCAGTGTAGAGACATCCAGTAAAAGATAATATTCTATAATTGAACTGTACAGAGGGCAGTGTAGAGACATCTAGACAGACAGCAGAGAGGAGACATACATACAGAGGGATACAGACAGACGCAGAGGAGAGAGAGATACTAGAGAGAGAGAGACGAGAAGAGACAGACAGAGAAGAGAGAGAGACCATGACCGACAGAGACAGAGGGAGAGAGAGACAACCGAGAGAGATAGAGACAGACAAGAGAGACATACAGACGTGGAGAGAGAGACAGAGAGACGACAGACAAGAGACACCACACACATACAGAGAGATAAGAGAGAGACAGACAGAAGAGAACAGACGAGAGACGACAGACAGATAGAGACAGGCAGATAGAGATAGTAGACAGCCTAGAGAAGGAGACAGGCATAGAGAAGAGAGACAGCAAGAGAGAGAAGCGACAGCAGAGCGAATAGCAGACCGAGAAGAGACATACCTAGAGAGAGAGAGAGAAACAGACAGAGAGAGCGAACAGACAGACATATAGAGAGAGAGAGACAGCCAGATAGAGAGCGAGACAGACAGAGATAGATGAGAAGAGAGGAGACAAAGACGACAGAAAACAGACAAAAGCCAAGAAGACACAGAGAGAGTAGAGAGAGAGAGGAAGAAGAATACAGACAGCAAGGAGAGATGAACAGAGAGATGAGACAGAACAGACAGAGAGAGAGAACAGAGCGAGAGAGACAGACAACAGAGAGAGAGCGAACAGAGAGAAGAGAGAGACAGACATAGAGGCGAGAGAGAGAGAGACATATAAGAGAGACGAGAGAGAGAACAGACAGAGAAGAGATAGAGACGACGAGACAGACAGAGAGAGAGAGGCAGACAGAGAGAGAGAGAAGAGAGACAGCAGAAATAGGACAGAGAGAGAGAGAGAACAACAGACAGAGAGCGAAGAAGACACGACAACAGAGAGAGAGAGAGACAGACATACAAGAGAGAGAGAGAGCAAGACAGCAGAGAAGAGACGAAGAGAGACGACAGACAGAGAGGAGGAACAGACAGACGAGGGAGAAAGACAAGACAGAGAGGAGAGACAGACAGACAGACAGATGGAGAGACAGACAGAGAGAGAGAAGACACGAAAGAGAGAGACAGGCAGAGAGAGACAGAGAGAAAGACAGACAGAGAGACAGACAGACAGAGAGAGAGACAGACAGAGAGAGAGAGACAGACAGACAGAGAGAGAGACAGACAGAAAGAGAGACACAACAGAAAGGGGAGACAGACAGATAGAGAGACACAGACAGACAGAGGGAGAGACAGACAGACGGAGAGAGAGAGACAGACGGAGAGAGAGAGACAGACGGAGAGGGAGAGACGACCGAAGGGAAGACGACGAGAGAGCGAAGAGGGAAGAGACGGAGAGGGAGGACACAGAGATATGAGCAGAACAAGAGGGAGAGACAGAACAGAGGGAGAGACAACAGAGGGAGAGCACAGACAAGAGAAGACCAGACCGACAGGAGAGACAATACGGAAGACGAAGAGCAGACCAGGAGAGAGTAGAGACGAACGAGAAGGGAGAACAGACGGAGAGGTAGAGACGACCAGAGGAGACAGACGGAGGGGAGAGAACAGACAGGGGAGAGACAGACATGAGGGAGAGACCGACAACAGACAGAAGGTCAGACAGACAGACAGAACCACAGACAGAGAGACGAGACAGACAGAGAGATAGAGATGAGACGACAGATCAGAGCATACAGACAGAAGAGAGAGAGACGCGACAGAGAGTAGCATACAGACAGAGAGGGAGAGACAGACCAAGAGGGAGAGACAGACAGACAAGAGAGACCAGAGAGAGATACAGACTAGGGAGAGACAAGACAGCGGGAGAGACAAAGACCAGAGGGAGAAGAGAGAGAGAACAGTAGGCAGAGAGAGAGAATACAGACAAGAGAGAGAAGACAGAGAGAGAGAGGAGACGACAGCGAAGACATAGACAGAGACAGAGAGTAGCAGAGACACCGAGACATACAGACAGGGAGAGACAGCACAGACAGAGTGAGAGACAGACAGATCCAGAGGGAGAGAAACAGAAAAGCCAAGAAGAGAGACAGACGATAAGAGACCGGAAGATAGCTAACAGAACAATACAAGAAGAAGACAGAACAGAAAGAGAGAGACAAGATCACAGAGACGAGAACAGACAGAGACAACGAAAGGGAGAGACGACAGACGAGAGAGAGAGTACATACTGAGAGAGAGAGACAGAACGGAGAAGAGAGAGACAGAGACGAGAGGGAAGACACGGAGAAGGGAGAGACAGACTGAGAGGGAAGACGACAGAGGGAGAGACAGCCAAGGGAGAGACTGAAGAGGGAGAGACAGACAAGGCGAGACAGACAGAGGTAGAAGAAGGACAAGAACTAGAGGAGAGACGACGCAGAGAAGACACCGAGTAGAGAGAGAGACAGACAGAGAGAAAGACAGACAGACAGAGAGAGAGAGACGGACAGATGGGAGACCAGACAGAGGGATAGACATGACAATGAGGGAGAGAAGCAGAGAGAGGACAACAGCGGAAGGCAGACAGAGAGAGACAGAAAGGAGAGATCATACGGAGGGAGAGACAACGAGGTGGAAACAGACAGGAGAGAGAGAGAGAGACGGCAAGAGAGAGAGACGAAGAGAGGCAGAGAGAGAGGAGACAGACAGAGAGAGGAGACAGAGGAGAGAGAGACGAGAAGACGACAGAGAGAGTACAAACAGACAGAGAGAGAGGAGACCGACGACAAGGAGAGACAGACAGACAGAGTGGAGAGCACGACAGAGCAGAGAAGAGGAGATGACAGACAGACAGAGGGAGAGTACAACAGACAGAGGGAAGACGACAGACAGAGCGAGAGATCCTACAGACAAGGGAGAGCAGACAGACAGAGGGAGACCGACAGACAAGAGGGGTAGTGAGACCAACAGACATGGGGAGAGACAGGACGTGAGCAGACAGACGGGAGAGACAGACAAGGGAGAGACAGACGAGGAGAGACAACAGGATAGACGACAGAGAGAGAGACCACCGAGACAGACAGAGAAGACAGAGAGAAAGACAGACAGAGTAGAGAGACAACAGAGAAGAGATGACAGACGAGAGAGAGACATGCTTACCAACATTAGAAGGAAACTTCCCTCAGGAAGTCTTCAGTAAAGCAAGTTCCTTTGGCCAACGCTCACCCCCACTCCCGACAACAAACAAAATTTGTATCATATGTGACTCTCTCCCACAATGCACTACAGCTGGATATCTCTACAATCATTATGGGAAGCAAACTTTGTTTTGAATTGCGCATTAACTCGCACATGTCTCAGTAAATCTCTCCCTCTCCCATGCAATACAGCTGAATCACAGACAAGAGAGAATAACAGACAGTAGGGAGAGACAACAAGACAGAGGATAGACAACCAGACGAGAGACAGAGAGAAATACAGACAGATAGAGTGACAGACAGACAGAGAAGAGAATAGACAGACAGAGAGAGAGACAGATAGAGAGAGAGACAGAGACAGACAGACAGAGAGAGAGAGACAGAAAAGACAGACAGACAAAGAGAGAGACAACAGAACGAGAGAGTAAACAGAAGAGAGAGACGACAGAAAGAGAGATAACAGACAGAAGAGAGAGACAAGACAGAAAGAGAGAGACAGAAAGAGAAACGAGACGGAGAGATAGAGAAGACCAGAAGAGGAGATACAGACAGACGAGAGAGAGAAGAGACAGACAGAAGAGATACAACAGAGATAGATAGACAGACAGAGAGAGAGAGAGAGACTGCAGAGAGAGAGACATACATAAAGAGAACAGACAGCAGAAAGAGACCGACAGAGATAGAGAGAGACACAGCAAGAGAGAGAGAGAGAGACGAGAGAGAAGAGGACAGACATGGAGAGACAACAAGACATACATACAGACCGAACAGACAGACAGAGAGAACAGACAGAGAGAGACATACAGAGAGCAGACAGAGAGACATGACGAGAGACAGACAGAGAGAGACAGACGATAGAGACGCAGACAGTGAAGAAGAAGACATAAGAGATAACGAGACAGGACAGACAGTAGAGAGATAGAGCGAAGGAGCAGAACAGAGAGAACATAGACGGAAACAGACAAGAAAACGAACCGAGAGAGAGCAGCAGACGAGAGAGGAAGAGAGACGGAGACGACGAGAGAGACACAGACAGAACAGAGCAGAGACAGACCGAGTAGAGAGCAAGCAGAATGATAGAGAGACAATAGAGAGAGACTGAAGAAGAGCTTCAGGACAAGACAGGGGAACATAGAGACAGACCTAAACAACTCAATAACATTTAGACACTTACCAACCTAAAGAGGAAACTTCCCTTCAGGGAAAGTCCCCTTTCAGTAAGCAGTGTCGTTTTTGGCCACGCCCACCCACTCCCACAACACATTTTATAGGATGTGAAGCTCTCTCCCACAATGCAATACAGCTGGATTCCATCTACCTACTGGGAAAGCAACTTGTTTTGATTGGGCCATAACTCGCACATGCTCAGTACAGTCCCCCCCCACTGCAATCAGCTGGTATCTCCTACACTTACTGGGAAAGGCAAACTATGTTTTGATGGCCATAAAACTCGCACAGCTTCGTATATCTCTACCACAATGCAATACAGCTGGATATCATCTACACTTACTGGGAAAGGACAACTTTCTTTTGATTGGCATTAACTCGCACACTCTCAGTAGTCTCTAGTCACAATGTCAAGCATAAGGAGTGACTGTAAGCATGCATTGCGTCAGTGATGTATGTAGTGGCTAACAGCGCTACCAGAAGCACACCTTTGGATCATAAGGACCAATAAGGAAATTCCGCAAACTTCCTGCAGAATTTAATCAATGTTGAGAGTGTGTGTCTATACTCCCATTTTTGGACCCAGTCTCCATTCAACGTGGGGAATCTGTAGGTTAGTACTTTTTTTTTATTTTTTATTTCTAGCCATTTACAACATGTTACACCACTTATATATCTTTATTTAGACAGATAATAACTATGAATGTTAATACCTTTACATTACATATAAACTGTAACATGTATAATATTTTTTAACGCTACCCCCCCCCCTAGTAATCTAAAACTCAATGCAATCTCCCCAAAATGGAAAATATTTTATATAAAGGAAGGATATACTTTACTATACTGCACTATACTATACTATAGAACTATTACTATACTTTATACTATCTATATACTAATACACTATAATGTCTATCCTATATACCAGGGATCCTCACACTAACACTGCTCTCCTAGATTGTTTAAAACTACAACTCCCACAATTCCTCAACTACAGAGGTAAGCCCCAGAATGCTAGTAGTTGAATTTTCAACATCACACCGTTAATTTGAATCTTCCCCCAGGTTTGGGTAACACAGGACCCCTGAAAGAGGGTCGGGGAACGCAGAGAAGAACCATGGAGGGCAAACAGAACAACTGCATCAGATCCGCATATACCATGCCCGTCGCGAGCGCATCCTGGTGCTACAAGAATTAATCCAGCATTTTGTCTGAGCGAACTTCAGTACGACTCGGATTTACTGAATGGGGGAGAAAAATTACCAGCCTTGAATGTCCAGAGGAGTTGAGGGAATCCCCTCCTATTAGCTTTCGGATGCCCTGTAAAGAAGAGTACATTGTGAACTTGAAATTGTTGCCTGAGCATGGGTTACTTGGGGACCCACCCGTTTCTGGCATAATTTGCTGGAAGAACTGATTCCTTCGAATGACCATTCGTTTTTCTTCTGGTCTAACTCCACCCTGCTCAGACGGTCGTCCATACATTAGGGTTTCCCTGATATAACTTGCAGATCTTTGATGTGGGCTTCTGCCCAAGTGAATATAAGATTGGAGAGTAGGAGGAGGCTTAAACTCATTGTACCTCCCTAAAGTTTATGTATGCCACTGCAGTTGAATTGTCTGTCTGGATCTGAACCACCTGGTTTAGGAGACGGTGTTTAAAAGCTTGAAAGCTAATGAAAATGTGCATTCAGTCCTGTAAATTCGAGGATGTTTAGAGCTTCTGAGTCGTCCACTTCCCCTTATAGACTGATGCTGAATGAGCTCCCCATCCTATTGGCTGTCACCAACTAACTATCGGGATTGCCAGAGTATAAGGGTTTCCCCTTGAGAGGTGATCCCCGAGCAACCATCAATTGAAGGGATTGTTTCATCAATTTGGATTCGAGGTTGTCCAAGGAGCTTCGGATCGCTGCACCAGACCGCGAAGCCTTTTGCAACTCCTCTGTGTGCTTTTCGCCCATGGTAACTCCTTCGAGTGAAGAAATAAGACCGAGGATTTCCTATAAGTTTCTGAAGAAATCCGAGATGTTGTCGGAAAATTGATTATCCTTGATCTTATCTTTGTATTCCTCTCTTCATGAAGGATAAACTCTGTTTGGGGGGGCCTCGGTAATCGAAGATAAAATCCCAGAAAATCTCTTTTGTTTGGCTGGGTATTAGGAGCTGACTTCTTTTTATTTATCAGCCTTCCTATTTTAAGGCAGGCCACAGGTTACCTTGACATCTAATTTTACCTTGTGTTCTGAATTCGCTATCATCCAGCCGTCCATATATGGGATGACTTTCACCTCTTGCTGCCTTAAAGTACAATTATACTCACCTTTTTCCCCGTCCATTGCCTGCAAGTACCCCGGGTGAGGACCTAAAATCGCTAGGTCCTAACCCTGGGTACTTTTCCCTAACTCCTGCACTCTTACCTAACCTCAAATCTGCTTCGCCGATCCACGCTGTTCCACCCTCTCTTCTACTGTCAGTGACAGTCGCGAGGCAGCCAATTGGAAGACACGCCTCCTTTCAGAGCGTATCTTCCTATTGGCGGCCCTCACGACTGTCACTGAGCAGGAAGAGCTGAGGAATGGAGCGATCGGTGAAGCAGATTTTGCGGTAAGTGTGGCAGGAGTTAGGAAAGTACCCAGGGTGAGGACTTTAGCGATTTTAGTCCTCACCCTGTACTTTGCAGCTATGGAGGATAGGAAGGAGTGATTGATTATAGGTTGTCCTTTAAGAAGGCTGCGACGACTACCATAACCATGGTAATGACTCTTGGGGCGGATGTAGATCCCGAAGTGTCATGCGCAAACTGATAATGAATTATCTCTTGGTCTGTTGGGAGAGAAATGTTAAAAACTTTTGATGGCTGGACGAATTGGTATATGTAAAATAACGCCTGCAATGTCTAATGGTGCTAGAAAGCCCAGGAAATAGCTGTTGCAGGCAGACCTACCAATTCCATTTTTGAAGTGTTTCTCCTACTATGAAGGTGTTTATAAACCTGAGGTCTTATCAAATCATATGAACGTACGGCCTGGTGACTGGAACCAGAAGACCTTCGGTAACACTCCCAGACCTCTTTCCTCAAAGGACGGGACAAAGAATACTTGTTTTATAAGTTTGAACCGCTCGCCAAAATTTTATAGCTTTTTGGAATCCCTGCGTAAGAAGAAAATGTTGGTGGAAGCTGATACAATCTCGAAATACCTAATCTATGGTCTCTAGAACGATTGGTCTATGAATATATTTTCCCAATTCCTGAAGAAAAGGTTAGCCACCTCCCCACCGGCCTTGCTTCATTGGTATTGTTTCCAAAGAACAAGGCACTCTTCCTTTACCTCTTGTTTGTCTGAAGAGAAGTTTTCTATCCCTAACTGGTTTGAACTCTACCTCTTTAAAGGGTTCCTAAAGGAACACAAATATTTTGGAGGTTTCCTCCTCTTGGGTC
This sequence comes from Hymenochirus boettgeri, assembly GCA_019447015.1. Classification (NCBI taxonomy): domain Eukaryota; kingdom Metazoa; phylum Chordata; class Amphibia; order Anura; family Pipidae; genus Hymenochirus; species Hymenochirus boettgeri. Next base: position 93,005 of record JAACNH010000040.1, on the reverse strand, counting down.
AAAAAACTCCTTTCTGTCTCCTTTTTAGTCACCGAGCATGTAGCTCAGACCAAACAAAAGACCTCCTCAAGGGCAACCCCATAATCTATTCTTGAAGGCATATCCCGCTCCCATGATTTAGCCATATGTCCCTTCTGGCCCCCAAGAGAAGGCACCGCCTGGCCGACAACAGATGCTGGACAATCCGGCAATCACAAGGTAGTCCCACTGCCCCTGGGCATAATGGATTATCCTTGAAAATTTGGTCCTGGAGGTATTATAGGATAAACTACATTCTCAATCTCGTTAGAGCCTTCACAACCAAAGCAAACCTTTTTATCAGTATTTTCTAATTCGGCCTGATACAATTCCTCAATTGTTTCGTGAACTCGTAATGTGGTTCCCTTTTAATCGCCCCAGAGAAAATTTTGAACCTTCCATTGGGCTGTGAGGGCCATCCTCTGCTAAAGTATCTCGCACATCTTTAAGAAGGGTTCAAGCTCCGTAACAGGGACCAATATTCATACTCCAAAGCTCCCTCTTCAGAGATGGCTATACCTACGTAGAATAATTTCAACCTTCATCTCCCTGCTGAGAGCATTTCACTCATCTCCCTGCTGGAGCGACAATAGCTCAGTCCCCGTACTTTCGGAATGTGTTAGCGGAATCCGCAGCGATTGCATTCTGGAAATGCATGGTCTGAAGAATCCATGGTTCCGATGAAAACATTAAAGAAATCCTGGCATGGATGGAGTTTGCGGGGCATTCATCATTTTTAATTTTCGGCTCCGCATGGTTTGCAACAGCTTCTCTTTAAGGACTCTTTAGGGGATTTCTGACATTACAACAGAAACCTGGATTTCACAGCGCCTTCAAGCAGACGGCTCAGTCTTACTAGGCTCCAGACCTCTTGGGCACAACAAAAAATAACCCTGTAAGCAAGCCATAAAAAACAGTCAACGACCTGGTGAGCAGGCAGGGGGACCTTAAACTCTGAACATCAGAAGCCGTAGTAGTAACTCTCTGCTCTCCTCCTACTGGAACCAGGAGTGTTTCACCCTACAGGAGGATCAGCAAACACGGATCCGCTGAAAAATATGCACTGGAGAGGGGCAAAACAGCAGGGGAAACGCCGCAAAAGAGATTAACTCCCCCAAGGGGCAGAGCTGGCAACAACCCACCTTCAATCAATCATCCTTCCCATCTCGGGTAGACACAGAAAAAATAACAACCAGTGACACCACAGGCAACAGGTAGGCTAAAATACTCACGCAAGTGTGTGGGAGGAGATTTTAAAGCGTAGGGGTTTTGGTCCTACACAGGTGGGTGGATCTCACCTACTTCTTGCTTCCTGGGGTGAAAGGAAAAATCGTTATCAGAATTAAATTTTTTTGTTCAAAGCAATGACTGGGTTAATTGTACGAACATTTTCTGTGCGGCTGGCAGTAAAAGCTTCACATGGGAAGGGCTAACTCCGATACAAGATGACCAATTACACCTGGCTATTTTAAGAAGCTTATTTTGACCACTTGGGCATTTTAGCAAAGTCACCTTTTGAAAGTGTTTTTATCTGTTCTGGCTAGCATTTTATTGGGGCTTTTATGGGGGCTTTTTTCAGGATAGCTGGAGCCGAACACATAATAACCATGTATTACAAAGGGGAATTCAGACAAGGGATTTACCTGGGATGCAATGTTTTATAACATCCTGTAAGAACCCTAAACCGCAAAGCTTAGTTGCCTGAGGATACTACCACATCCTGTTGAGGGTAGGCGACATGCCCACTCACATGCCTTCCATGCCCGTGCTCCTATTATCCACAAGATGGTACCCACTTTCACTGTTCCAAATCACACTCCGCTTAGCTTTTACAAACGTTTGCCGAGGTACCAGTTTTTAAAGCGCACTGTCCCATGCGGGTGTTGATAAAAAAACAACTTCCTGCGACGTTTCTCTATTTTCCTGGTCAGTATTATCTTGCCCTAAATCATTCTATAAGACTGGCGGGCAATGTCAGTACCAGATATTTGATCAATACATATCAAAGTCAACAGAGCTGTGCCACAATGGGCTCAGTTGAATGGGCATAGTAGTTAAGCACATTGAATTTGGAAAATGATATTCTCTCTTTAGGTCCCTGATAGGGGGTTCATCTAAACAAGGTTGGGTCTGATTTTTTCACTTCAGTACAGGAGGAATTGGAAAAGGCTGTTTTTGTGAGGCGCACCCGGCAGGGGTGAGTTCCCAGCCCCGCCGTTGTTGGTAGGATTCTTGCCATCTCCAGAATAACTACATAGCCATTGTCAGAATGTTGGCTTAGTCCCTGGGCCTAACTCCTAAGTGGGTTGTCAGTGTTTTAAACGGGTATATCAACATTAATTCGCTACTGTCTGTAGAACACATGGCAGATAGCCTTAAGCCTGATTGTGTTTGCCTGATGAGCCAGGTTATCTGTCGGCATCAAGTTGAACGAGGGCAGACTAGCAGGGATTCAGATCGGTTGAATATTAAATTAATCTTGTTCTAACATTGTTATTCAGTTATGTTTTGTTTACAACATGCCTATAAAAGTATGTTCTTCTCTTGATTACACAGATTAAAAAAAAGGTGTATTCTTGCAAAAAAGCTTGGCCAATTTATCAGAACTCTATCGTCTGTCACAAGTCTGGCAGGGTGTGTGTGGGAGGGTTTGTCCAACGATAAGGGGTAAGTAAAGAGAAGCAGTTGACGCACACACAGGGGTCTCTTCTGGGAGAGACAGACAGACAGAGGGAGAGACAGACAGAGGGAGAGACAGACAGAGGGAGAGACAGACAGAGGGAGAGACAGACAGAGAGAGAGACAGACCGAGACAGACAGAGAGAGACAGAGAGAAAGACAGACAGATAGAGAGACAGACAGAGAAAGAGAGACAGACAGAGAGAGAGACACTTACCAACATTAGAAGGAAACTTCCCTTCAGGGGAAGTCTTTCAGTAAAGCAGTGTCATTTGGCCACGCCTACCCACTCCCACAACACATTGTATCAGGATGTGAAGCTCTCTCCCACAATGCAATACAGCTGGATATCATCTACACTTACTGGGAAAGCAAACTTTGTTTTGATTGGCCATTAACTCGCACATGCTCAGTAAGTCTCTCCCACAATGCAATACAGCTGGATATCATCAGACAGAGAGAGACAGACAGACAGAGGGAGAGACAGACAGACAGAGGGATAGACAAACAGACAGAGAGACAGAGAGAAAGACAGACAGATAGAGAGACAGACAGACAGAGAAAGAGAGACAGACAGAGAGAGAGACAGATAGAGAGAGAGACAGAGACAGACAGACAGAGAGAGAGAGACAGAAAGAGAGAGACAGACAGAAAGAGAGAGACAAACAGAAAGAGAGAGACAGACAGAAAGAGAGAGACAGACAGAAAGAGAGAGACAGACAGAAAGAGAGAGACAGACAGAAAGAGAGAGACAGATAGAGAGAGACAGACGGAGAGAGAGAGAGACAGACAGGGAGAGACAGACAGACGGAGAGAGAGAGAGAGACAGACAGAAAGAGAGAGACAGACGAGAGAGAGACAGACAGAGAGAGGAGAGAGAGACAGGCAGAGAGAGAGACAGACAGAAAGAGGGACAGACAGAAAGAGAGACGACAGAGAGAGAGAGACGACAGACAGAGAAGAGAGAAGAGAGACAGACAGAGAGAGAGAGACAGACAGAGAGAGACAGACAGAGACAGCATACAGAAGAGACAGACGACGACAGAAAGAGAGACGACAGAGAAGACACAGACAGAGAGACAACAGGAGAGACAGACAGAGAGAGACAGACAGAAGAGACAGACAGATAGAGACAGCAGACGAGTGAGAGACGACAACAGAGGAGAGACAGACAGACAGAGAAGCAGAGAGAGAGACAGACAGAGAGAGGAGAGGAGACAGACAGACAGAGAGAGACACAGACAGACAGAGAGACAGACAGAGAGAGAGACGACAAGACGAGAGGAGCAGAGAGAGAGACAGACAGAGGAGAGAGACAGACAGAGACAGAAGACAGACAGAGACAGACAGACAGAGGGAGAGACAAACAGAGAGAGAAACAGAGAGACTGTTCAGTTAAAGCAAAAAACTAATAAATTTAGAGCACTTACCAACATAAGAAGGAAACTTCCCTTCAGGGGAAGTCTTTCAGTAAAGCATTGTCGTTTGGCCACGCCCACCCACTCCACAACACATTGTATCAGGATGTGAAGCTCTCTCCACAATGCAATACAGCTGGATATCATCTACACTTACTGGGAAAGCAAACTTTGTTTTTGATTGGCCATTAACTCGCACATGCTCGTAAGTCTCTCCCAAATGCAATACAGCTGATATCATCTACACTTACTGGGAAAGCAAACTATGTTTTGATTGGCCATTAACTCGCACAGCTCAGTAAGTCTCTACCACATGCAATACAGCTGGATATCATCTACACTTACTGGGAAAGCAAACTTTCTTTTGATTGGCCATTAACTCGCACACGCTCAGTAAGTCTCTATCACAAATGTAAACTAGGATGTTACTGTAAAGCATGCATTGCGTCAGGATGTGATGTAGTGCTACAGCAGCTACCAGAAGCACACCTATTGGATAATAAGGACAATAAGGAAATTCCAGCAAAACTTCCATGCAGAATTTAATCAATTTGAGAGGTGTGTCTATAGCTCCCATTTTGACCAGTCCATTCAAACGTGGGGAGATTCTGTAGGTTGTACTTTTTTATTTTTTATTTCAATGCCATTTACACACTGTTACAACACTTATATATCTTTATTTAGAACAGATTAATAAACTAATTAATGTTATCCTTTTACTTACAATATACACTGTAACCATGAATATTATTTAACCCCCTCCCACCTACATAGTACAGTCTAAAAACCCAATGCAATCTCCACAAAATGGAAAATAATTTTATATAAGGAAGGATATACTTTACTATACTACTACTATACTATACTATATTATACTAATACTATACTTTTACTATTCTATATACTATACACTATAATGTACTATACTATATACCAGGGATCCTCAAACACTACTGCTCTCCCAGATGTTTAAAAACTACAACTCCCAGCATTCCTCAACTACAGAGGTAAGCCCCAGGAATGCTAGGAGTTGAAGTTTTCAAACATTCACACCGTTAATTTGAGATCTTCCAGGTTTGGTATAACACAGGACCCTGGGAAAGAAGGTCGGGAACCAGAGGAAGAGACCATGGAGGGCAAACAGACAACTGCATCAGATCCCATACCATGCCCTTCAGGCCATGCTGGTGCTACAAAAGAATTATCAGGCATTTGCTGAGCGAACTTCAGTATCCTCGGATTTACTGAAATGGGGGAGAAAATGTAACTCAGGCTGAATGTCCAGAGGATTGAGAGGAATCCCTCCTATTGCTTTCGAGCCCTGTAAAGGAAGAAGTACATGGAACTTTGAAATTGTTGCCTGAGGCAATGAGTCTACTTGGGGACCCCCCCGTTTCTGGCATATTGCTGGAAGACTGATTCCTTCAATGACCATTCGTTCTGGTCTAACCACCCTGCTCAGACGGTCGTCCATACAATTAGGGTTCCCTGTAATAAATTGCAGATACATTTTTGATGTGGGCTTCTGCCCAAGTGAATATAAGATTGGAGAGTATAGGAGGCTGAAACTCATTGTACCTCCCTAAAGGTTTATGTATGCAGCTGCAGTTGAATTGTCTGTCGGATCTGAACCACCTGGTTTAGGAGACGGTGTTGAAAAGCTTGGAAAGCTAATAAAATTGCATTCAGTTCCCTGTAATTCGAGGATGTTAGAGCTTCTGAATTCGTCCCCTTCCCTGGATAGACTGATTCTGACAATGAGCTCCCCATCCTATCTGGCTGTCACAACTATCGGGATTTCCAGAGTAAGGGTTTCCCCTGAGAAGGTGATCCCCGACAACCATCATTGAGGATTGTTCATCAAGTTGGATTAGAGGTTGTCCAAGGAGCTCGGATCGCTGCACCAGACCCCGAGAAAGAACTTTTGCAAGCTCCTCATGTGTGCTTTCGCCCATGGTACTCCTTCGAGTGAAGAATAACCTAGATTTCCTATAAGTTTGAGAGAAATCCGAGATGTTGTCTGAAAATTGATATCCTTGATCTATCTTTGTAATTCTCTCTTCAGGAAGATAAACTCTGTTTGCCTCTGTATCGAAGATAAATCCCAGAAACCTTTTGTTGGCTGGGTATTAGAGCTGACTTCTTTTATTTATCAGCCTTCCTAGTTTTTGAAGGCAGGCCAAGTTACCTGGACATCTAATTTTAACTTGTGTTCTGAATTTGCTCTGATCAGCCAGCCGTCCAGATATGGGATGACTTTCACCTCTTGCTGCCTTAAAGGACAATTATACTCAAAACAAACACACAACCCACCATCAAAAAATGCAATACAGCTGGATATCATCTACACTTACTGGGAAAGCAAACTATGTTTTGATTGGCCATTAACTCGCACAGCTCAGTAAGTCTCTACCACAATGCAATACAGCTGGATATCATCTACACTTACTGGGAAAGCAAACTTTCTTTTGATTGGCCATTAACTCGCACACGCTCAGTAAGTCTCTATCACAATGTAAAGCTAAAGGATGTTACTGTAAAGCATGCATTGCGTCAGGATGTGATGTAGTGCTACAGCAGCTACCAGAAGCACACCTATTGGATAATAAGGACAATAAGGAAATTCCAGCAAACTTCCATGCAGAATTTAATCAATTTGAGAGGTGTGTCTATAGCTCCCATTTTGACCAGTCCATTCAAACGTGGGGAGATTCTGTAGGTTAGTACTTTTTTATTTTTTATTTCATATGCCATTTACACACTGTTACACACTTATATATCTTTATTTAGAACAGATTAATAAACTAATTAATGTTATACCTTTTACATTACAATATACACTGTAACCATGTATAATATTATTTTAACCTACCCCCACCTACATAGTACAGTCTAAAAACTCAATGCAATCTCCACAAAATGGAAAATAATTTTATATAAAGGAAGGATATACTTTACTATACTGCACTATACTATACTATATTATACTATATACTATACTTTACTATTCTATATACTATACACTATAATGTACTATACTATATACCAGGGATCCTCAAACTACTGCTCTCCAGATGTTTAAAAACTACAACTCCCAGCATTCCTCAACTACAGAGGTAAGCCCCAGGAATGCTAGGAGTTGAAGTTTTCAAACATTCACACCGTTAATTTGAGATCTTCCAGGTTTGGGTATAACACAGGACCCTGGGAAAGAAGGTCGGGAACCAGAGGAAGAGACCATGGAGGGCAAACAGACAACTGCATCAGATCCGCATACCATGCCCTTCGAGGCCATGCTGGTGCTACAAGAATTATCAGGCATTTGTCTGAGCGAACTTCAGTATCCTCGGGATTTACTGAAATGGGGGAGAAAAATGTAACTCAGGCTGAATGTCCAGAGGATTGAGAGGGAATCCCTCCCTATTGCTTTCGGAGCCCTGTAAAGGAAGAAGTACATTGGAACTTTGAAATTGTTGCCTGAGGCAATGAGGTCTACTTGGGGACCCCCCCGTTTCTGGCATATTTGCTGGAAGACTGATTCCTTCAATGACCATTCGTTCTGGTCTAACTCCACCCTGCTCAGACGGTCGTCCCATACAATTAGGGTTCCCTTGATATAAATTGCAGATACATTTTTGATGTGGGCTTCTGCCCAAGTGAATATAAGATTGGAGAGTATGAGGAGGCTGAAACTCATTGTACCTCCCTAAAGGTTTATGTATGCAGCTGCAGTTGAATTGTCTGTCTGGATCTGAACCACCTGGTTTAGGAGACGGTGTTGAAAAGCTTGGAAAGCTAATAAAATTGCATTCAGTTCCCTGTAATTCGAGGATGTTAGAGCTTCTGAATTCGTCCACTTCCCCTGGATAGACTGATTCTGACAATGAGCTCCCCATCCTATCTGGCTGTCACAACTATCGGGATTTCCAGAGATAAGGGTTTCCCCTTGAGAAGGTGATCCCCGAGCAACCATCAATTGAGGGATTGTTTCATCAAGTTGGATTAGAGGTTGTCCAAGGAGCTCGGATCGCTGCACCAGACCCCGAGAAAGAACTTTTGCAAGCTCCTCATGTGTGCTTTCGCCCATGGTACTCCTTCGAGTGAAGAAATAAGACCTAGGATTTCCTATAAGTTTCTGAGAGAAATCCGAGATGTTGTCTGAAAATTGATTATCCTTGATCTTATCTTTGTAATTCTCTCTTCAGGAAGATAAACTCTGTTTGCCTCTGTATCGAAGATAAATCCCAGAAATCTCTTTTGTTGGCTGGGTATTAGAGCTGACTTCTTTTTATTTATCAGCCTTCCTAGTTTTTGAAGGCAGGCCAAGGTTACCTGGACATCTAATTTTAACTTGTGTTCTGAATTTGCTCTGATCAGCCAGCCGTCCAGATATGGGATGACTTTCACCTCTTGCTGCCTTAAAGGACAATTATACTCACCTTTTCCCCGATCCATTGCAGCATAGTACCCAGGGTGAGGACCTAAAATCGCTAAGTCCTAACCCTGGGTACTTTCCCTAACTCCTGCACTACTTACCGCAAATCTGCTTCGCCGATCCACACTGTTCCACCTCTCTTCTACTGTCAGTGACAGTCGCGAGGCAGCCAATTGGAAGACACGCCTCCTTGCAGAGCGTATCTTCCTATTGGCTGCCTCACGATCTGTCACTGAAGCAGGAAGAGCGGAGGAATGGAGCGATCGGTGAAGCAGATTTGCGGTAAGTAGTGCAGGAGTTAGGGAAAGTACCCAGGGTGAGGACTTAGCGATTTTAGGTCCTCACCCTGGGTACTATGCAGCTATGGAGGAAGAGGAGCGAGGGTGAGGTGAGTATAGTTGTCCTTTAAGAAGGCTGCGACGACTACCATAACCATGGTAAGGACTCTTGGGGCGGATGTAATCCCGAAGTGTAAGGCTGCAAACTGATAATGAATTATCTCTTGGTCTGTTTGGAGAGAAATGTTAAGAAACTTTTGATGGCAGGGACGAATTGGTATATGTAAATAAGCGTCCTGCAAGTCTATGGTTGCTAAGAAATCCCCAGGAAGAATAGCTGTTGCAGCAGACCTTACCAATTCCATTTTGAAGTGTTTCTCTACTATGAAGGTGTTTAGAAACCTGAGGTCTATAATCATATGAAACTGGCCTGGTGACTAGGGAACCAGAAAGACCTTCGAGTACACTCCCAGACCTCTTTCCTCCAAAGGAACTGGACAAAGAACTACTTGTTTTATAAAAGTTGAACCGCCAAATTTATAGCTTTTGGAATCTGCGTAAGAAGAAAATGGTTGGGTGGAAGCTGAGTAAACTATCGAATAACCTAATCTTATGGTCTCTAGAACCGATTGGTCTATGAATATATTTTCCCATTCCTGAAGAAAAAAGGTTAGCCGACCTCCCACCGGCCTGGCGTCATTGGCTATTGTTCCAGAAGAACATGGCACTTCCTTTACCTCTTGGTTGTCTGAAAGAGAAGTTTCTATCCCTAAATGGTTTGAAACCTCTACCTCTTTAAAGGGTTCCTAAAGGAACAAAAAATATTTTGGAAGGGTTTCCTCTCTTGTGGCAAAAAACTCCTTTCTGTCTCCTTTTTAGTCACCAGAGCATGTAGCTCAGACCCAAACAAAAGACCTCCTTCAAAGGGCAACCCGCATAATCTATTCTTGAAGGCCATATCCGCTTCCCATGATTTAAGCCATATGTCCCTTCTGGCCACCAAAGAGAAGGCAGCCGCCCTGGCCGCCAACATGATGCTGGACAATCCGGCATCACAAAGGTAGTCCACTGCCCTCTGCAGAATTGGATTATCCTTGAAAATTTGGTCTCTGGAGGTATTATAGGATAAACTACATTCTAAATCTCTTTAGAGCCTTCACAACCAAAGCAAACTTTTTATCAGGATTTTTCTATTCGGCCTGAATACAATCCTCAATTGTTTCGTGAACCGGAATGGTGGTATTCCTTTTAATCGCCCCAGAGAAAATTTTGGAAACTTTCCATGGGGGCTGTTGAGGGCCATCCTCTTCTAAAGTATCTCTCACAATCTTTAAGAAGGGTTCAAGCTCCGTAACAGGGAACAAATATTCATAATCCGAAAGCTCCCCTTCTTCAGAAGATGGTCTAGACCTAGACGTAGAAATAATTTCACCTTCATCTCCCTGCTGAGAGACAATTTCACCTTCATCTCCCTGCTGAGAGACAATAGGCTCAGCCCTTAGCTTTCGGAAGTGTTAGCGGAATCCGAAGCGATTGCATTATGGAAATGCATGGTCTGGAATGAATCCATGGTTTCCATGAAAAAATTAAAGAAATCCTGCATGGATGGAGTTTGCGGGGCAGTTTCAATTTTTTAATTTGCTCCCGGCATGGTTTGCACAGCTTCTCTTTAAGGACTCTTTAGGGGATTTCTGACATTACAAGCAGGACAAAACCTGGATTTCACAGCAGCTTCACAGCAGAAGGCTCAGTCTTACTAGGCTCAGACATCTATGGGTCACAAAAAAATAACCCTGTAAGCATAGCCATAAAAAACAGTCAAACAGACCTGGTGGAGCAGAGCAGGGGGACTAAACTCTGAACAGCAGAAGCAGTAGTAGTAACTCGCGGCTCTCCTCCTACTGGAACCAGGAGTGTTTCACCAATACAGGAGGATCAGCCAAACCCGGATCCCCGCCTGAAAAATATGCACTGGAGAGGGAGCAACAGCAGGGGAAACGCCGGCAAAGGAGATTACTCCCCAAGGGGCATGAGCCTGGCACAACCCACCTGCAGCCAATCCTTCCCATCTAGGGTAAGACACAGAAAAAATAACACAAGTGACACCACAGGGGGCACAGGTAGGATAAAAATACTCACCAGAGTGTGTGGGAGGAGGAATTTTAAGCTGTAGGGGGTTGGTCCTACACAGGTGGGGTGGATCTCACTACTTATTGCTTCCTTTGGGGTGAAAGGAAAAATCGTTAGCAGAATTAAGTTTTTTGTTCAAAGCAATGAACTGGGTTAATTGTACGAACATTTTCTTGTGCGGCAGGCAGTAAAAGGCTTCACATGGGGAAGGGCTACTCCAGATACAAGATGACCAATTACACTGGCTATTTTAGAAGGCTTATTTGACCACTTGGGCATTTTAGCAAAGTCACCTTTTGAAAGTGTTTTATTCTGGCTAGCATTTTTATGGGGCTTTTATGGGGCTTTCAGGATAGCTGAGCCGAACAGTAATAACCAGGTAGTACAAGAGGGGAATTCAGACAAGGGATGTTACCTGGGATGCAAATGGTTTATACATCACTGTTAAGAACCCTAAAACAGCAAAGGCTAGTTGCCTGAGGATACTACCACATCCTGTTGAGGGTAGGCGAACATGCCCACTACAATGCTTCCATGACCCAGTGGCTCCTATTTAATCCACAGAGATGGTACTCCACTTTCACGGTTCCAAATCACAGCTCCGCTTAGCTTTACAACGTTTGCCGGAGGTAACAGTCTAGCGCACTGTCCCATGAGGGTGTTGATAAAAAACATACTTCCTGCGACTTTGCTCTATTTTCCTTGGTCTAGTATTAATCTGGCCCTAAATCATTCCTAGAAAGACCTGGCGGGGGCAATGTCAGTACCAGATATTGAGCAAGTACATATCAAAGTCAACAGAGCTGTGCCAAAATGGGCTCAGTTGAATGGGGCATAGTAGTTAAGCACATTGATTTGGAAAATGATAGCTCTCTTTTAGGTCCTGATGGGGTTCATCTAAACAAGGTGGGTCTTGATTTTTTCAACTTCAAGTTACAGGAGGAATTGGGAAAAGGCTGTTTTTGTGAGGCGCACCAGGCAGGGGTGAGTTCTCAGCCCCGCCGTTGTTGGTAGGATTCTTGCCAGTCTGCCAGAATAACTACAGCCAATTGTCAGAATGTTGGCTTAAGTCCTGGCCTAACTCCTAAGGTGGGTGGTCAGTGTTTACGGTTATATCAACATTAATTCGCTACTGTAATGTAGGACACATGGCAGATAAGCTTTAAGCCTGATTGTGTTTGCCTGATGAGCCAGGTTATCTGTCTGGCATCAAGTTTAACTGGAAGGGCAGACTAGCAGGGATTCAGATAGGTTGAATATTAATTATCTGTTCTAACAATTGTTATTCAAGTTATGTTGTTTACATTGCTATATAATGTATGTTCTTATCTTGATTACACAGATTTAAAAAGGTGTATTCTGTGCAAAAAAGCTGTGGCCAAATTTATCAGAACTCTATGCGTCTGTCACCATTCTGGCAGGTGTGTGTGGGAGGGTTGTCAACTATAAAGGGTAAGTAAAGAGAAAGCAGTTGACCAAACACAGGGGAGGGGGTCCATGACCAGGTGGGTCAGGACGTAAGGGATATGTTAGTATAAGGGTTAACTTTTAGGAGATTGGTCCAATAATCTATAAAAGGGGAGCACACAACACAGGGTTACCTTTCCCATGGATATCCATAGGAGACAATCATCCCACCCTCGCTCTTTTTGAGGAGGTTGGTTTGGCTGTACAACTGAGGTAGGTCACAGGTGCTCCCGAGGGGGAAGGCTGGACAATAAAGGTGGAATAAGTTCAGACAGGATTTGTCTTGGTTTTTACACCTACCCAAGAACACAATTTATGGATGGAAGTTTCCATTCCCTGGAAATTTACTTTTATAGTGAGGAGGTTGGTATTTAATAAATTGAGTACGTAAAGTTCAAATAAGGTCAAATAAATTGAGTATGTAAAGTTCATGTAAGGTCTAATAAGTTGAGTATGTGTAAGTTTTAGTAACATTTAATAAGTTGAGTATGTAAAGTTCATGTAAGGTCTAATAAGTTGAGTATGTGTAAGTTCTGCTAACATCTAATAAGTTAGGTATGTAAAGTTAATAAGTTGAGGATGTAAAGTTCTATTAAAGTCTAATATTGTTTCAATGACTTTTCCTGAATTGTTAGTGACTAAGTTCAAGTCTATATTAGTCCTAGATAACTACATGTTAACAGAATCATCATGGGATGAGGAAATATAAACTAAAACATTATTTTTATCTGTTCAGTAGAGACACTAAGAATAATAAGTGACAGACCCAGGTGTGAGTCTATATTCCTCTCTCTGCTCTCTATATAATGACGGTTGGATAATACAGTTCCTTACACTGATCTACAGATGAAGCGAATTCCTCTATCCTCTATGTCAGTCTGTCTCTCACCTGCTGCCTTGCAATGCTGGGAAACACAATTCCATATAATTCCATGAATGTGCTATTATATCTGATAGTCCTGTGTGTGGAACCCTGCAGATCTACATCTCTGACCAACCACCCTGCTTGTCATCTGGAGAGCTCTCGCTGTATGATAGAATATGACTATATACAACATGGAGATATCATGATCGGTGGGGTGATGATGGGCCGGGAATTATTTTATCGTATACCTAAAATGGAGTTTGTTAAGACAATGACTGCATGTTTTGGGTAAGTAACCCCTTCCAATCACGAATATTAAACACATAAATACATTACAAAAGACCCCCTGCTCCATGCTGAAATTATGTTTTTATATTACAGAATCTTACCAGCAAATTTAGTGCAATTTTTCCAAAAGGGGCAGCACAGAACAGCAGAGAAATATCAGTGTAATGGCAGTGTAATAGCAGTGTAAATGCAGCGTAATGGCAATGTAATAGCAGTGTACTAGCAGTGTACTAGAAGTGTTATGGCAGTGTAATAGCAGTGTAAATGCAGTGTAATGGCAGTGTAATAGCAGTGTACTAGCAGTGTACTAGAAGTGTTATGGCAGTGTAATAGCAGTGTAAATGCAGTGTAATGGCAGTGTAATAGCAGTGCACTAAAAGTGTAATGGCAGTGTAATAGCAGTGTAAATGCAGCTTAATGGAAATGTAATAGCAGTGTACTAGAAGTGTAGTGGCAGTGTAATAGCAGTGTAAATGCAGTGTAATAGCAGTGTAAATGCAGTGTAATGGCAGGGTACTAAAAGTGTAAAGGCAGTGTAATAGCAGTGTAAATGCAGTGTAATGGCAGGGTAGTAGCAGTGCAATGGCAGTGTAATAGCAGTGAAATGGCAGGGTAATGGCAGTGCAATGGCAGGATAATGAGAGTGTAATGGCAGGGTAATGGCAGTGTAATGGCAGGGTAATGACAGTGTAATGGCAGGGTAATGGCAGTGTAATGGCAGGGTAATGACAGTGTAATGGCAGGGTAATGGCAGTGCAATGGCAGGGTAATGGCAGTGTAATGGAAGTGTAATGGAAGTGTAATGGCAGGGTAATGGCAGTGTAATGGAAGTGTAATGACAGGGTAATGGCAGTGTAATGGCAGTGTAATGGAAGTGTAATGGCAGTGTAATGGCAGGGTAATGGAAGTGTAATGGCAGGTTAATGGAAGTGTAATGGCAGTTCAATGGCAGTGTAATGGAAGGGCAATGGCAGGGTAATAGAAGGGTAATAGAAGTGTAATGACAGTGTAATGGCCGGGTAATGGCAGGGTAATGGCAGGGTAATGGTAGTGTAATGGCAGGGTAATGGAAGTGTAATGGCCGGGTAATGGCAGTGTAATGGCAGGGTAATGGCAGTGTAATGGCAATGTACATACTCATGGTAGTGGGTGTCCTCCAATTTCCTCTATGTGCGTTCATAAATCCAATGGAGTCTGTTCAAAGACACTACCAATTCATTGTATATTTCTATAGCAGTGCGCCACTACCAATTCATTGTATATTTCTATAGCAGTGCGCCACTACCAATTCATTGTATATTTCTATAGCAGTGCGCCACTACCAATTCTTGTATTTCTATAGCAGTGCGCCACTACCCATTCATTGTATATTTCTAAGCAGTGCGCCATTACCAATCCATGTATATTTCTATAGCAGTGCGCCACTACCAATTCATTGTATATTTCTATAGCAGTGCGCCACTACCAATTCATTGTATATTTCTATAGCAGTGCGCCACTACCAATTCATTGTATATTTCTATAGCAGTGCGCCACTACCAATTCATTGTATATTTCTATAGCAGTGCGCCACTACCAATTCATTGTATATTCTATAGCAGTGCGCCACTACCAATTCATTGTATATTTCTATAGCAGTGCGCCACTACCAATTCATTGTATATTTCTATAGCATAGCGCCACTACCAATTCATTGTATATTTCACAGCCAGTAAGAATCAATCATAGAATTTAGTCTGAATGCTGAAGTTGAATGCTTAAACACAAACAGGGAGATTCAATAAAAGTTCTAATTGCTTAAAATGATGCTAAATTTTCCCCAACCAATCAGACCTTATTTAACATTTGAAAGCTAACATCTGATTGGTTGGGGCAAAATTAGCACCACTTTTAACAATAAGAACTTCTATTGAATCTCCCTGAAAGTGGTTTATTTGCTTTCATTCATACTTACCAACAGTCCTGGAATCTGCCCATTATAACCAACTTAGTCCCACTTCCCTGGTAATATCCTGAGATCCACGGGAGGGGTGAGCAGTGGAATTGTTTTACAAACCGGTACAACTTAATATTGAAATCTTAGACAGTTCTTTTCCCCTGGAGATACGTACAAAGGGAACTGAACCATATAAACGGCAGCTAGAAATCACCCACTTTACTTAGTCTGCAGATCCTGTGCTATGTGTTTAATATTCAACACAAACACCTTTCAAATAAAATTAAAGGCGTGTACTGGACACTGGACTGCTTCATGAGGAAGCTCCCATGATTTTGGTGACATATATGATCAGGTAAGTGCTTTGTATTTAAACCTACTTACGGACCCCGCATTGCTATTTGTGTGTTTTTAATCATTTCAATTATTGCGTTATCATCCCTAACTACAGGGAAGTTTAAATACAGGGTTAAAACACCACAGTAAAGGTGGCCATACACATATTCGATTTTACTTACCCGACCGAGTGCTCCTGTGACAATCGATCTTTCCTGCTGGAACCGTTCTTCTATGCAACCAACATGCGATCAAAAAAACTCATTCATTTTACGATCGCATGTCGGTCGCATAGAAGAACGGGAGAGGCGGTTCTGGCAGGATCGATCAATGTCGCTAAAGCAGCTGCGGAAAAAGAAAATGAATGAATATAAATGATCTGTATGTTTCTGTACTGTAACAGTAGCATATAAGCAGTGACTAGCAGGCGACTGACACCTTTAAATCACCAGCTGGAACAAGAACGTGCACACCCATAAAAAAAAAAAGAGGACCAAAGGTCATTATCCCTCGTTATTACGTGGAATGGGGGCGGAAAAATCAATGTAACGTCAGGGGGCTGAATGTGATCCCAGACAAAAAGGGGGGGAAAGAGATTGAGAGGGAATCCTCCCCTATTGCTTCGAGCCCTGTAAAGGAAGAAGTACATTGGAACTTTGAAATTGTTGCCTGAGGCAATGAGGTCTACTGTGGGGACCCCCCGTTTCTGGCATTTTTCTGGAAGACTGATTCCTTCAATGACCATTCGTTCTGGTCTACACTCCACCCTGCTCAGACGGTCGTCCCATACAATTAGGGTTCCCTTGATATAAATTGCAGTACATTTTTGATGTGGGCTTCTGCCCAAGTGAATATAAGATTGGAGAGTATGAGAGGCTGAAACTCATTGTACCTCCCAAGGTTTATGTATGCAGCTGCAGTTGAATTGTCTGTCTGGATCTGAAAACCACCTGGTTTAGGAGACGGTGTTGAAAACTTGGAAAGCTAATAAAATTGCATTCAGTTCCCTGTAATTCGAGGATGTTAGAGCTTCTGATTCGTCCACTTCCCCTGATAGACTGATTCTGCACAATGAGCTCCCCATCCTTCTGGCTGTCACAACTATCGGGATTTCCAGAGATAAGGGTTTCCCCTTGAGAAGGTGATCCCCGAGCACCATCATTGAGGGATTGTTTCATCAAGTTGGATTAGAGGTTGTCCAAGGAGCTCGGATCGCTGCACCAGACCCCGCGAAAAGAACTTTGGCAAGCTCCTCATGTGTGCTTTCGCCCATGGTACTCCCTTCGAGTGAAGAAATAAGACCTAGGATTTCCTATAAGTTTCTGAGAGAAATCCGAGATGTTGTCTGAAAATTGATTATCCTTGATCTTATCTTTGTAATTCTCTCTTCAGGAAGATAAACTCTGTTTTGCCTCTGTATCGAAGATAATCCCAGAAATCTCTTTGTTTGGCTGGGTATTAGAGCTGACTTCTTTTATTATCAGCTCCCTTCCTAGTTTTTGAAGGCAGGCCAAGGTTACCTGGACATCTAATTTTAACTTGTGTTCTGAATTTGCTCTGATCAGCCAGCCGTCCAGATATGGGATGACTTTCACCTCTTTGCTGCCTTAAGGACAATTATACTCACCTTTTCCCCGATCCATTGCAGCATAGTACCCAGGGTGAGGACCAAAATCGCTAAGTCCTAACCCTGTGTACTTCCCTAACTCCTGCACTACTTACCAGCAAATCGGCTTCGCCGATCCACACTGTTCCACCCTCTCTTCTACTGCCAGTGACAGTCGCGAGGCACCAATTGGAAGACACGCCTCCTTGCAGAGCGTATCTTCCTATTGGCTGCCTCACGATCTGTCACTGAAGCAGAAGAGCGGAGGAATGGAGCGATCGGTGAACAGATTTGCGGTAATAGTGCAGGATTTTAGGAAAGTACCCAGGGTGAGGACTTAGCGATTTTAGGTCCTCACCCTGGGTACTAGCAGCTATGGAGGAAGAGGAGCGAGGGTGAGGTGAGTATAGTTGTCCTTTAAGAAGGCTGCGACGACTACCATAACCATGGTAAGGACTCTGGGGCGGATGTAATCCCGAGTGTAAGGCTGCAAACTGTAATGAATATCTCTTGGTCTGTTTGGAGAGAAATGTTAGAACTTTTGATGGCAGGGAGACAATTGGTATATGTAAATAAGCTCCTGCAGTCTATGGTTGCTAAGAAATCCCCGGAAGAATAGCTGTTGCAGCAGACCTTACCAATTCCATTTTGAAGTGTTTCTCTACTATGAAGGTGTTTTAAAACCTGAGGTCTATAATCATATGAAACTGCCTGGTGACTAGGGAACCAGAAAGACCTTCGAGTACACTCCCAGACCTCTTTCCTCCAAAGGAACTGGACAAAGAACTACTTGTTTTATAAAATTTGAACCGCCAAATTTATAGCTTTGGAATCTGCGTAAGAAGAAAATGGTTGGGTGAAGCTGAGTAAACTATCGAATAACCTAATCTTATGGTCTCTAGAACCGATGGGTCTATGAATATATTTCCCATTCCTGAAGAAAAAGGTTAGCCGACCTCCCACCGGCCTGGCGTCATTGGCTATTGTTCCAGAAGACATGGCACTTCCTTACCCTTGGTTGTCTGAAAGGAAGTTCTATCCCTAAATGGTTTGAAACCTCTACCTCTTTAAGGGTTCCTAAAGGAACAAAAAATATTTTGGAAGGGTTTTCCTCTCTTGTGGCAAAAAACTCCTTTCTGTCTCCTTTTTAGTCACCAGAGCATGTAGCTCAGACCCAAACAAAAGACCTCCTTCAAAGGGCAAACCCGCATAATCTATTCTTGAAGGCCATATCCGCTTCCCATGATTTAAGCCATATGTCCCTTCTGGCCACCAAGAGAAGGCAGCCGCCCTGGCCGCCAACATGATGCTGGACAATCCGGCATCACAAAGGTAGTCCACTGCCCTCTGCAGAATTGGATTATCCTTGAAATTTGGTCTCTGGAGGTATTATGGATAAACTACATTCTAAATCTCTTTAGAGCCTTCACAACCACACAACTTTTTATCAGGATTTTTCTATTCGGCCTGAATACAATCCTCAATTGTTTCGTGAACCGGAATGGTGGTATTCCTTTTAAAATCGCCCCGAGAAAATTTTGGAAACTTTCCATGGGGGCTGTTGAGGGCCATCCTCTTCCTAAAAGTATCTCTCAACATCTTTAAGAAGGGTTCAAGCTCCGTAACAGGGAACAAATATTCATAATCCGAAAGCTCCCTCCTTCAGAAGATGGTCTAGACCTAGACGTAGAAAATAATTTCACACTTCATCTCCCTGCTGAGAGACAATTTCACCTTCATCTCCCTGCTGAGAGACAATAGGCTCAGCCCTTAGCTTTCGGAAGTGTTAGCGGAATCCGAAGCGATTGCATTATGGAAATGCATGTTCTGGAAATGATCCATGGTTTCCATGAAAAAATTAAAGAAATCCTGCATGGATGGAGTTTGCGGGGCAGTTTCAATTTTTTAATTTGCTCCCGGCATGGTTTGCACAGCTTCCTTTAAGGACTCTTTAGGGGATTTCTGACATTACAAGCAGGACAAAACCTGGATTTCACAGCAGCTTCACAGCAAAGCTCATTCTTACTAGGCTCGACATCTATGGGTCACAAAAAAATACCCTGTAAGCTAGCCATAAAAAACAGTCAAACGACCTGTGTGGAGCAGAGCAGGGGGACTAAACTCTGACCAGCAGAAGCAGTAGTAGTAACTCGCGCTCTCCTCCTACTGGAACCAGGAGTGTTTCACCAATACAGAGGATCAGCCAAACCCGGATCCCCGCCTGAAAAATATGCACTGGAGAGGGAGCAACAGCAGGAAACGCCGGCAAAAGGAGATTACTCCCCAAGGGGCATGAGCCTGGCACAACCCACCTGCAGCCATCCTTCCCATCTAGGGTAAGACACAGAAAAATAACACAAGTGACAACCACAGGGGGGCACAGGTAGGATAAAAATACTCACCAGAGTGTGTGGGAGGAGGAATTTTAAGCTGTAGGGGTTGGTCCTACACAGGTGGGGTGGATCTCACTACTTATTGCTTCCTTTGGGGTGAAAGGAAAAATCGTTAGCAGATTAAGTTTTTTGTTCAAAGCAATGAACTGGGTTAATTGTACGAACATTTTCTTGGGCGGCAGGCTTAAAAGGCTTCACATGGAAGGGCTACCCAGATACAAGATGACCAATTACACTGGCTATTTTAGAAAGTTATTTGACCACTTGGGCATTTTAGCAAAGTCACCTTTTGAAGTGTTTTATTCTGGCTAGCATTTTTATGGGGCTTTTATGGGGCTTTCAGGATAGCTGAGCCGAACAGTATAACCAGGTAGTACAAGAGGGGAATTCAGACAAGGGATGTTACCTGGATGCAAATGGTTTATACATCACTGTTAAGAAACCCTAAAACAGCAAAGGCTAGTTGCCTGAGGATACTACCACATCCTGTTGAGGTGTAGGCGAACATGCCCACTACAATGCTTCCATGACCCAGTGGCTCCTATTATTATCCACAGAGATGGTCCTCTCCACTTTCACGGTTCCAAATCACAGCTCCGCTTAGCTTTACAACTTTTGCCGGAGGTAACAGTCTAGCGCACTGTCCCATGAGGGTTTGATAAAAAACATACTTCCTGCGACTTTGCTCTATTTTCCTTGGTCTAGTATTAATCGGCCCTAATCATTCCTAGAAAGACCTGGCGGGGGCAATGTCAGTACCGATATTGGCAAGTACATATCAAAGTCACAAGCTGTGCCAAAATGGGCTCAGTTGAATGGGGGCATAGTAGTTAAGCCACATTGTTTTGAAAATGATAGCTCTCTTTTAGGTCCTGATGGGGTTCATCTAAAACAGGTGGGTCTTGATTTTTTCAACTTCAAGTTACAGGAGGAATTGGGAAAAGGCTGTTTTTGTGAGGCGCACCAGCAGGGGTGAGTTCTCACCCCGCTTTGTTGGTAGGATTTGCCAGTCCGCAGAAATAACTACAGCCAATTGTCAGATGTTGGCTTAGTCCTGGCCTAACTCCTAGGTGGGTGGTCATGTTTACGGTTTATCACATTAATTCGCTACTGTAATGTAGGACACATGGCAGATAAGCTTTAAGCCTGATTGTGTTTGCCTTTGAGCCAGGTTATCTGTCTTGCATCAAGTTTAACTGGAAGGGCAGACTAGCAGGGATTCAGATAGGTTGAATATTAATTTCTGTTCTAACAATTGTTATTCAAGTTATGTTGTTTACATTGCTATATAATGTTATGTTCTTATCTTGATTCACAGATTTAAAAGTGGTATTCTGTGCAAAAACTGTGGCCAAATTTATCAGAACTCTATGCGTCTGTCACCATTCTGGCAGTGTGTGGGTGGAGGGTTGTCAACTATAAAGGGTAATAAAGAGAAACAGTTGACCAAACACAGGGGAGGGGTTCCATGACCAGTGGGTCAGGACGTAAGGGATATGTTAGTAAAGGGTTAACTTTAGGAGATTGGTCCATAATCTATAAAGGGGAGCACACAACACAGGGTTACCTTTCCCATGGATATCCATAGAGAACAATCATCCCACCCCGCTCTTTTTGAGAGGTGGTTTGCTGTACAACTGAGGTAGGTCACAGGTGCTCCCGAGGGGGAAGGCTGGACAATAAAGGTGGAATAAGTTCAGACAGGATTTGCTTGGTTTTTACACCTACCCAAGAACACAATTATGGATGGAAGTTTCCATTCCCTGGAAATTTACTTTTATAGTGAGGAGTTGGTATTTAATAAATTGAGTACGTAAAGTTCAAATAAGGTCAAATAATTGAGTATGTAAAGTTCATGTAAGGTCTATAAGTGAGTATGTGTAAGTTTTAGTAACATTTAATAAGAGTTGGTAGTAAAGTTCATGTAAGGTCTAATAAGTTGAGTATGTGTAAGTTCTGCTAACATCTAATAAGTTAGGTAGTAAAGTTAATAAGTTGAGGATGTAAAGTTTATTAAAGTCTAATATTGTTTAATGACTTTTCCTGAATTGTTAGTGACTAAGTTCAAGTCTATATTAGTCCTAGATACTACATGTTAACAAATCATCATGGGATGAGGAAATATAAACTAAAACTTATTTTATCTGTTCAGTAAGAGACACAAAATAAGTGACAGACCCAGGTGTCTGAGTCTATATTCCTCTCTCTGCTCTCTATATAATGACGGTTGGATAATACAGTTCCTTACACTGATCTCAGATGAAGCGAATTCCTCTATCCTCTTGTCATCTGTCTCTCACCTGCTGCCTTGCATGTGGAAACACAATTCCATATATTCCATGAATGTGCTATTATATCTGATAGTCCTGTGTGTGGGAACTGCAGATCTACATCTCTGACCACCACCCCCTGCTTGTCATCTGGAAGCTCTCGCCTGTATGATAGATATGACTATATACAACATGGAGATATCAGGATGGTGGGGTGATGATGGGCCGGGAATTATTTTATCGTATACCTAAAATGGAGTTTGTTAAGACAATGACTGCATGTTTTGGGTAAGTAACCCCTTCCAATCACACGAATATTAAACACATAATACATTACAAAAAGACCCCCTGCTCCATGCTGAAATTATGTTTTTATATTACAGAATCTTACCTACCAGCAAATTTAGTGCAATTTTTCCAAAAGGGGCAGCACAGAACAGCAACGAGAAATATCAGTGTAATGGCAGTGTAATAGCAGTGTAAAGCAGCGTATGGCAATGTAATAGCAGTGTACTAGCAGTGTACTTAGAAGTGTTTATGGCAGTGTAATAGCAGTGTAATGCAGTGTATGGCATGTAATAGCAGTGTACTAGCAGTGTACTAGAAGTGTTATGGCAGTGAAATAGCAGTGTAAATGCAGTGTAATGGCAGTGTAATAGCAGTGCACTAAAAGTGTAATGGCAGTGTAATGCAGTGTAAATGCAGCTTATGGAAATGTAATAGCAGTGTGTACTAAAGTGTAGTGGCATGTAATAGCAGTGTAATGCAGTGTAATAGCAGTGTAAATGCAGTGTAATGGCAGGGTACTAAAAGTGTAAAGGCAGTGTAATAGCATTGTAAATGCAGTGTAATGGCAGGGTAGTAGCAGTGCAATGGCAGTTGTAATAGCAGTGAAATGGCAGGGTAATGGCAGTGCAATGGCAGGATAATGAGAGTGTATGGCAGGGTAATGGCAGTGTAATGGAGGGTAATACAGTGTAAGCAGGTAATGGCAGTGTAATGGCGGGTAATGACAGTGTAATGGCAGGGTAATGGCAGTGCATAGGCAGGGTATGGCAGTGTAATGAAGTGTAATGGAGTTTAATGGCAGGGTAATGGCAGTGGTAATGGAAGTGTAATGACAGGGTAATGGCAGTGTTGGCAGTGTAATGGAAGTGTAATGGCAGGTGTAATGGCAGGGTAATGGAAGTGTAATGGCAGGTTAATGGAAGTGTAATGGCAGTTCAATGGCAGTGTAATGGAAGGGCATGGCAGGGTAATAGAAGGGTAATAGAAGTGTAACAGTGTATGGCCGGGTAATGGCAGGGTAATGGCAGGGTAATGGTAGTGTAATGGCAGGGTAATGGAAGTGTAATGGCCGGGTAATGGCATTGTAATGGCAGGGTAATGGCAGTGTAATGGCAATGTACTACTCATGGTAGTGGGTGTCCTCCAATTTCCTCTATGTGCGTTCATAAATCCAATGGAGTCTGTTCAAAGACACTATACCAATTCATTGTATATTTCTATAGCAGTGCGCCACTACCAATTCATTGTAATTTCTATAGCAGTGCGCCACTACCAATTCTGTATATTTCTATAGCAGTGCGCCACTACCAATTCATTGTATATTTCTATAGCAGTGCGCCACTACCAATTCATTGTATATTTCTATAGCAGTGCGCCATTACCAATCCAATGTATATTTCTATAGCAGTGCGCCACTACCAATCCATTGTATATTTCTATAGCAGTGCGCCACTACCAATTCATTGTATATTTCTATAGCAGTGCGCGCCACTACCAATTCATTGTATATTTCTATAGCAGTGCGCCACTACCAATTCATTGTATATTTCTATAGCAGTGTGCCACTACCAATTCATTGTATATTTCTATAGCAGTGCGCCACTACCAATTCATTGTATATTTCTATAGCAGTGCGCCACTACCAATTCATTGTATATTTCTATAGCAGTGCGCCACTACCAATTCATTGTATATTTCACAGCCAGTAAGAATCAATCATAGAATTTATTCTGAATGCTGAAGTTGAATGCTAAAAACACAAACAGGAATTCAATAAAAGTTAATTGCTTAAAATGATGCTAAATTTTCCCCAACCAATCAGACCTTATTTAACATTTGAAAGCTAACACTATTGGTTGGGCAAAATTAGCACCACTTTTAACAATAAGAACTTCTATTGAATCTCCCTGAAAGTGGTTTATTGCTTTCATTCATACTACCAACAGTCCTGGAATCTGCCATTATAACCACCTTAGTCCCACTTCCCTGGTAATATCCTGAGATCCCCGGGAGGGGTGAGCAGTGGAATTGTTTTACAAAAACCGGTACAACTTAATTTGAAATCTTAGACAGTTCTTTTCCCCTGGAGATACGTCCAAAGGGAACTGACCATATAAACGGCAGCTAGAAATCACCCACTTTACTTAGTCTGCAGATCCTGTGCTATGTGTTTAATATTCACACAAAACACCTTTCAAATAAAATTAAAGCTGTGTACTGGACACTGGACTGCTTCATGAGGAAGCTCCCATGATTTTGTGACATATATGATCAGGTAAGTGCTTGGTATTTAACCTACTTACGGACCCCGCATTGCTATTTGTGTGTTTTTAATCATTTCAATTATTGCGTTATCATCCCTAACTACAGGGAAGTTTAAATACAGGGTTAAAACACCACAGTAAAGGTGGCCATACACATATTCGATTTTACTTACCCGACCGAGTGCTCCTGTGACAATCGATCTTTCCTGCTGGAACCGTTCTTCTATGCAACCAACATGCGATCAAAAAAACTCATTCATTTTACGATCGCATGTCGGTCGCATAGAAGAACGGGAGAGGCGGTTCTGGCAGGATCGATCAATGTCGCTAAAGCAGCTGCGGAAAAAGAAAATGAATGAATATAAATGATCTGTATGTTTCTGTACTGTAACAGTAGCATATAAGCAGTGACTAGCAGGAGACCTGACACCTTTAAATCACCAGCTGGAACAAGAACGTGCACACCTGTCAGGAGACATGCAGAGGAGGATTACTGGGGATTTTGTTATTTTGCTTTTAACTGCCAATTAAATAGTGTTAAGTTTGCTGGGCTGCTTTGTGCTCCCTGCTATTAACCTCTTAACTGCGCCGGTTCATTCTGATGCTTGGGCACATTTCAACAGCAAACCCTCCAATATTCTCCCTTTAGTTGTTACATTATAAGTGCGGAGCTGGGGGATAATGACGTGAATTGATCTTGGCACAGCTGGGTATGTAAATGTTATAGTGGGCACTGCTTTCTGGACAGTTCCTTTCAAATCTGTACAATAAGGATTATTTCTAGAGAGAGAATGGAGGAGGGTTCCAGAAAGTCTGGTACAGGTAGAAATACAGGAATTCAAATTGGGTTCATTCAGGATCTACCTGGAAAACCTAAAACCAGTTCATTAATATGTTTCTATTAAAATCCATTTAGTTCTATTAATTACACCATCAGTTTCCTCTGTAATCCTTTATGGTATGATGTCATCCCGGTGATGACATGGAAAACAGACAATCCAATAACATTCTGGTCAGCACACTGAATTGTAACAAAAAATTATTTTTCCTGAATTGGGCATTGGATTTTGATTGGGATGTTGGTTACTGGTCAAACTTTTTCTAAGCTTCTAATTTTTGTGATGTCATAAATACATTTCATGATGCTGTTTTAAAAAAATGTACCAAGGACCACAAGCCTTACACCTGCTTCCGATGTGGCCTCAGTGGCTGACTGCCTCTTTGTGTGGTTGATCCTGCTTTCCCCTCACATGCAGTGCATTGAATCCTGGTACACAGCTGTTGGTTGAATCTCCTGCCCTCTCAATATAGATGTGAAGGGAAATATTAGTAAAGTAATGGTGATTAACCATTTACAGATAGGAGTACAGAACAGAGCGTATTTATAGACATCTAGCCAGTCTGGAAACACAACATCAGGGTTAAAACTTTTCTAAAGTACAATTCCAGCACAATAGGATATTAATCAGAACAATATTTCATTGGATACTGACTGTTTAATGAATCCTAATCAACTGATGTTTGGAATTATCTTCTTTATTACTTTATTAGTTTTTATCCAGACTATTTCATCCATTTTGTGGATTTTCGAATTGCTGTTGACCAAACTAACCAGAACCCATTGTATTTACCCAACCTGACCCTGGGATTCCATATATCAGATTCCTGCGGGGATGTGCAGAAAGCGGTGAGGAGCATCTTCCAGATATTATCAGGTACCAGGGAACCGGTTCCCAATTACTCTTGTGTGGGAAATAGAAACATTGCTGGATTTATTGGGGATCTCATCTCAGAGACAACAATCCCCATAGCCCAGATACTGAGTCTGTACGGATATTCACAGGTAAGGTAAAAATCTAATTCTTTAATGTAATCTGATTTAAATAATATGTCAAAATGTTATGTGTATATTTGTTACATTTCTGATTGTCATTAATTTAGTTTTGACAAACTGTCAAGTATTGATAAAGTTAAATTCTTAGTTCATTCATATTTCGGTTTTCAAAACACACAAGGAAATTCCTGTCCCAAAATGGAAAAAAAAGCTATGTAATGTATACAGGATGGCACTGTGTATAGGAATACAGACAGCTGTGTAATGTATACAGGATGGCACTGTGTATAGGAATACAGACAGCTGTGTAGTCTATACAGGATGGCACTGTGGATAGGAATACAGACAGCTGTGTAATCTATACAGGATGGCACTGTGTATAGGAATACAGACAGCTGTGTAATCTATACAGGATGGCACTGTGTATAGGAATACAGCCAGCTATGTAATCTATACAGGATGGAACTGTGTATAGGAATACAGACAGCTGTGTAGTCTATACAGGATGGCACTGTGTATAGGAATACGCAGCTGTGTTAATTTATACAGGATGGCACTGTGTGATAGGAATACAGACACTGTGTACTCTATACAGGATGGCACTGTGGATAGGAATACAGAACAGCTGTGTAATCTACAGGATGGCACTGTGTGTAGGAATACAGACAGCTGTGTAATCTATACATACAGGATGGCACTGTGTTAGGAATACAGACAGCTGTGTATCTTACAGGATGGCACTGTGTATAGAATACAGACAGCTGTGTATCTATACAGGATGGCACTGTGTGTAGGAATACAGACAGCTGTGTAATCATACAGGATGGCACTGTGGATAGGAATACAGACAGCTGTGTAATCTATACAGATGGCACTGTGTGTAGGATACAGACAGCTGTGTAATCTATACAGGATGGCACTGTGTATAGGAATACAGACAGCTGTGTAATCTATCACGATGGCACTGTGTGTAGGAATACAGACAGCTGTGTAATCTATACAGGATGCACTGTGTATAGAGAATACAGACAGCTGTGTAATCTATACAGGATGGCACTGTGTATAGAATACGACAGCTGTGTAATCTATACAGGTGGCACTGTGTATAGGAATACAGACAGCTTGTGTAATCTATACAGGATTGGCAACTGTGTATAGGAATACAGACAGCTGTGTAATCTATCCAGGATGGCACTGGTATAGAATACAGACAGCGTGTGATCTACAGGATGGCACTGTGATGGAATACAGACAGCTTTGTAATCTATACAGGATGGCACTGTGTATAGGAATACAGACACTGTGTATCATACAGGATGGCACGTGTAGGAATACAGACAGCTGTGTGATCTATACAGGATGGCACTGTGTATAGGAATACAGACAGCTGTGTGATCTATACAGGATGGCACTGTGTATAGGAATACAGACAGCTGTGTGATCTTTACAGGATGGCACTGTGTATAGGAATACAGACAGCTGTGTGATCTATACAGGATGGCACTGTGTATAGGAATACAGACAGCTGTGTGATCTATACAGGATGGCACTGTGTATAGGAATACAGACAGCTGTGTGATCTATACGAGATGGCACTGTGGATAGGAATACAGACAGCTGTGTGATCTACAGGATGGCTGTGTAAGGAATACAGACAGCTGTTTGATCTAAACAGGATGGCACTGTGTATAGGAATACAGACAGCGTGTGATCTTACAGGAGGGCACTGTGTATAGGAATACAGACCCTGGGTGATCTATACAGGATGGCACTGTGGATAGGAAATACAGACAGCTGTGTGATCTATACGGATGGCACTGTGTATAGGAATACAGACCCTGTGTAATTTCTATACAGGATGGCACTGTGTATAGGATTACAGACAGCTGTGTAATCTATACAGGGTGGCACTGTGGATAGGAATACAGACAGCTGTGTAATCTAAACAGATGGCACTGTGTTATAGGATTACAGACAGTGCGTGTAATCTATACAGGATGGCACTGTGTATAGGAATACAGCACAGCTGTGTGATCTATACAGGATGGCACTGGGTATAGGAATACAGACAGCTGTGTAATCTATACAGATGGCACTGTGTATAGGAATACAGACGCTGTGTGATCTATACAGGATGCACGGTGTATAGGAATACAGACAGCTGTGTGATCAAACAGGATGGCACTGTGTATAGGAATACAGACAGCTGTGATGTCTAACAGGATGGCACTGTGTATAGGAATACAGACAGCTGTGTAATCATACAGGATGGCACTGTGTATAGGAATACAGACAGCTGTGTAATCTATACAGGATGGCACTGTGGATAGGAATACAGACAGCTGTGTATCTATACAGGATGGCACTGTGTAATAGGATACAGACAGCTGTGTAATCTATACAGGATGGCACTGTGTATAGGAATAACGACAGCTGTGTAATCTATACAGGATGGCACTGTGTATAGAATACAGACAGCTGTGTGATCTATACAGATGGCACTGTGTATAGGAATACAGACAGCTGTGTGATCTATACGGATGGCACTGTGTATAGGATTACAGACAGCTGTGTATCTATACGGGATGGCACTGTGGTAGGAATACAGACAGCTGTGTGATCTATACAGGATGGCACTGTGTATAGGAATACAGACAGCTGTGTAATCTATACAGGATGGCACTGTGTATAGGAATACAGACAGCTGTGTAATCTATACAGGATGGCACTGTGTATAGGAATACAGACAGCTGTGTAATCTATACAGAATGGCACTGTGTATGGATACAGACAGCTGTGTAATCTATACAGGATGGCACTGTGTAAGTGGAATACAGACAGCGGTGTAATCTATACAGGATGGCACTGTGTATAGAATACGACAGCTGTGTAATCTATACAGGATGGCACTGTGTATAGGATAAGACAGCTGTGTAATCTATACAGGATGGCACTGTGTATAGGGATAGAGACAGCGTGTAATCTATACAGGATGGCACTGTGTATAGGATACAGAACAGCTGTGTAATCTATCAGGATGGCACTGTGTATAGGATACAGACAGCTGTGTAATCTATACAGGTTGGCACTGTGGATAGGAATACAGACACGCTGTGTAATCTATACAGGATGGCACTGTTATGAATACAGACAGCCGTGTAATCTATACAGGATGGCACTGTGTATAGGAATACAGACATCTAGTAATCTATACAGGATGGCACTGTGGATAGGAAATACACAACACTTGTAATCTATACAGGATGGCACTGTGGATAGGAATACAGACAGCTGTGTAATCTATAGCAGGATGGCACTGTGTATAGGAATACAACAGCTTGTAATCTATACAGGATGGCACTGTGGATAGGAATACAGACAGCTGTGTAATGTATACAGGATGGCACTGTGGATAGGAATACAGACAGCTGTGTAATTATACAATGGCACTGTGGATAGGAATACAGACAGCTGTGTAATGTATACAGGATGGCACTGTGTATAGGAATACAGACAGCTGTGTAATCTATACAGGATGGCACTGTGTATAGGAATACAGACAGCTGGTAATCATACAGGGTGGCACTGTGGATAGGATCAGACATCTGTGTAATATCTATACAGATGCGGTGTTAAGGAATACAGACAGCTGTGTAATCTATACAGGATGGCACTGATGGATAGGAATACAGACAGCTGTGTAATCTATACAGGAGTCACTGTGGATAGGAATACAGACAGCTGTGTAATCTATACAGGATGGCACTGTGTATAGGAATACAGACAGCTATGTAATCTATACAGTGGCACTGTGTATAGGAATACAGCAGCTGTGAATTATACAGGATTGCACTGTGTATAGGAATACAGACAGCTGTATATCTATACAGGATGGCACTGTGTATAGGAATACAGACGCTGTGTAATCTATACAGGATGGCATGTAGATAGGAATACAGACAGCGTGTAATCTATACAGGATGGCACTGTGTATAGGAAACAGACAGCTGTGTAATCTATACAGGTGGCACTGTGTATAGGAATACGACAGCTGTGTAATCTATACAGGATGGCACTGTTATAGGAATACAGACAGCGTGTAATCTATACAGGATGGCACTGGTATAGGAATACAGACAGCTGTGTAATCTATACGGATGCACTGTGTATAGGAATACAGACAGCTGTGTGATCTATACAGGATGGCACTGTGGATAGGAATACAGACAGCTGTGTATCTATACAGGATGGCACTGTGTATAGGAATACAGACAGCTGTGTGATCTATACAGGATGGCACTGTGTGTAGTGAATACAGACAGCTGTGTGATCTATACAGGATGGCACTGTGGATAGGAATACAGACAGCTGTGTGATCTATATACAGGATGGCACTGTGTATAGGATACAGACAGCTGTGTGTATCTTAACAGGATGGCACGTGTATAGGATACAGACAGCTGTGTGATCTATACAGGATGGCACTGGTATAGGAATCAGACAGCTGTGTGATCTTACAGGATGGCACTGTGTATAGGAATACAGACAGCTGTGTGATCTATACGAGATGGCACTGTGGATAGGAATACAGACGCTGTGTGATCTATACAGGATGGCACTGTGTATAGGATATCAGACAGCTGTGTGATCTAAACAGGATGGCACTGTGTATAGGAATACGACAGCTGTGTGATCTTTACAGGATGGCCTGTGTATAGGAATACAGACAGCTGTGGATCTATACAGGATGGCACTGTGTATAGGAATACAGACAGCTGTGTGAATGCTATCAGGATGGCCCTGTGTATAGGAAACAGACAGCTGTGTAATGTATACAGGATGGCACTGTGTATAGGATTACAGACAGCTGTGAATCTATACAGGATGGCACTGTGTGATAGGAATACAGACAGCTTGTGTAATCTAAACAGGATGGCACTGTGTATAGGATACAGACAGCTGTGTAATCTATACAGATGGCACTGTGTAGATGGAATACAGACAGCTGTGTGATCTATACAGGATGGCACTGTGTATAGGAATACAGACAGCTGTGTGATCTATACAGGATGGCACTGTGTATAGGAATACAGACAGCTGTGTGATCTATACAGGATGGCACTGTGTATAGGAATACAGACAGCTGTGTATCTAACAGGATGGCACTGTGTATAGGAATACAGACAGCTGTGTGATCTAAACAGGATGGCACTGTGTATAGGAATACAGACAGCTGTGTAATGTATACAGGATGGCACTGTGTATAGGAATACAGACAGCTGTGTAATCTATACAGGATGGCACTGTGGATAGGAATACAGACAGCTGTGTAATCTATACAGGATGGCACTGTGTATAGGAATACAGACAGCTGTGTAATCTATACAGGATGGCACTGTGTATAGGAATACAGACAGCTGTGTAATCTATACAGGATGGCACTGTGGATAGGAATACAGACAGCTGTGTGTCTATACAGGATGGCACTGTGTATAGGAATACCGACAGCTGTGTGATCTATACAGGATGGCACTGTGTATAGGATACAGACAGCTTGTGTAATCTATACAGGTGGCACTGTGGAAGGAATACAGACAGCTGTGTGATCTATACAGGATGGCACTGTGGTATAGAATACAGACAGCTGTGTAATCTATACAGATGCACTGTGTTATAGGAATACAGACAGCTGTGTAATCTATCAGGATGGCACTGTGTATAGGAATACAGACAGCTGTGTAATCTATACAGAATGCACGTGTTATAGGGATACAGCAGCTGTGTATCTAACAGGATGCAGTAAGGATACAGACAGCGTGGTAATCTATACAGGATGGCACTGTGTATAGGAATACAGACAGCTGTGTAATCTATACAGGATGGCACGTGTATAGGGATACAGACAGCTGTGTAATCTATACAGGATGGCACTGTGGATATAGGGTCGAGACAGCTGTGTAATCTAATACAGGATGGCACTGTGTATAGGATACAGACAGCTGTGTAATCTATCAGATGGCACTGTGTATAGGGTACAGACAGCTGTGTATCTATCAGTTGGCACTGTGGATAGAATACAACAGCTGTGTAATCTTACAGGATGGCACTGTGTATAGGATACAGACAGCCTGTAATCTATACAGGATGGCACTGTGTAAGGATACAGACAGCTATCTGTATCTATACAGGATGGCACTGTGGATAGGAATACAGACAGCTTATGTAATCTATACAGGATGGCACTGTGGATAGAGATACGACAGCTGTGTAATCTATACAGGATGGCACTGTTATAGGAATAACAGACAGCTATGTAACTCTATACAGATGGCACTGTGGATAGGAATACAGACAGCTGTGTAATGTTACAGGATGCACTGTGGTAGGAATACAGACGACTGTGTAATGATTATACAGGATGGCACTGTGGATAGGAATACAGACAGCTGTGTAATGTATACAATGGCACTGTGTTAGGAATACAGACAGCTGTGTAATCTATACAGGATGGCACTGTGTATGAGGAATACAGACAGCTGTGTATCTATACAGGGTAAATTGGCACTTGTGGATAGGAATACAGACAGCTTGTATCTATACAGGAATTGCGGTGTGTGAAGGAATACAGATCAGCTGTGTAATCTATACAGGATGGCACTATGGATAGGAATATTCAGACAGCTGTGTAATCTATACAGGATGCACTGTGATAGGATACAGACAGCTGTGTAATCTATACAGTGGCACTGTGGTTAGGAATACAGACAGCTATGTAATCTATACATGATGGCCACTGTGTATAGGAATACAGAGACAGCTGTTGTATGGATAATTCTACAGGAGGCACTGTTGTATAGGAATACAGAAAGCTGTGTGAATCTATACAGGATGGCACTGTTGTGTAGGACTTACAGATACAGGACGGCACTGTGGATAGGAATACAGACAGCTGTGTAATCTTATACAGGAAGGCACTGTGGATAGGAATACAGACATCTGTGTAATCTAAAAGCCAGTAGGGGACAGTAGAGGCCCATGGGTAGATAAAAGTTGGGGACAGTAGAGGCCCATGGGTATGTAGAAGTTGGGGATAGTAGAGGCCCATGGGTAGATAGAAGTTGTGAACAGTAGAGGCCCATGGATAGGTAGTTGGGGACAGTTGAATCCCATGGGTAGGTAGTTGGAGACAATAGAGGCCCATGGGTAGATAGAAGTTTGGGGACAGTAGAGGCCCATGGGTAGGTAGTTGGGGACAGTAGAGACCCATGGGTAGATAGAAGATGGGGACAGTAGAGACCCATGGGTAGATAGAAGTTGGGGGACAGTAGAGGCCCATGGGTAGATAGAAGTTGGGGACAGTAGAGGCCCATGGGTAGATAGAAGTTGGGGGACAGTAGAGGCCCATGGGTAGGCAGTTGGGGACAGTAGAGACCCATGGGTAGATAGAAGATGGGGACAGTAGAGACCCATGGGTAGGTAGTTGGGGACAGTAGAGACCCATGGGTAGATAGAAGTTGGGGACAGTAGAGGCCCATGGGTAGATAGTTGTGGACAGTAGAGGCCCATGGGTAGGTATTTGGGGACAGTAGGAATATATAGATATAAAGTTTCCTTTACTTGGGTGTTGATGGAAGAGGGACCACCCTGCCTCCTCTGTAGTGTACATTGTACTCTGTACTAGATATCTCCTACATGTGGGCCTACATTTGTAGCACTTACAATATCAGAAGGCATCCTGGGAATGCTGGGAGTTTTAGTTTTCCTACATTTGGATGCCTGATAGTTGAAGACCCCTGCTATATATGTTAGTGGTATGGTAGGTTTAGTATGAACATTTTTGGTTATGAATAAAACCGTTATTTTAACTTTTAGACTTTTTTTTAACTTACCCGTACAAATTTTAGGAATAAGAAACAGGGGCACTTCTAGGGTTTTTGCTGCCTGAGCCAAACTTTTGAATGCTGCCCCATAATAAAAGTTGAATAAAAGAATACAGATACTTGGATAGATAAAAAGGAATATTCCTTTAATAATTCTGCCAATGAGGTATATACCAATAATATAATATATAATGTGTAGAATGTACTATTCAAGTATATATATGTAAATAATAATTCCACAGTGTTCAGCTCATACAGTGTAAACTATAGTCCATAAAACATGTAACTGTGTTAATCTGACACCACAGTTTGTTCCAATGATGTGAAAGTCTTCTTCCTGGAGATCACTTACCCCTCCTCTGCTGCCTATCACAACTCCAGTATGGTGCAAAATTCCATCCCCCTCACCACTTATGTGATCTCCTCCACCGGTCAGCTCTCCTCTCAATGTTGGCTCCATGTTTGATGACTGGTTTCCCGATCTTACTCCACGTGGTGTGTATTTGGCAACGCCGGCGATTAGCACCCCAAAACAGCGTCTTAGACCTAAGTGGCTCGTCTCCAGCTTGCAGAAAGGAGTTCTGGTACATGGATAGATCCCTCCGCCCATGATGACTCCAGGGAATGAGGATGCTGGTCAATTACAGCTACTTACGACATAAGTTACAGTTATTATTAAAATACTTTAATCCTAGATAAGTATATAAATATATTAAAAATTTAGATAATACATTACATTATCATTAGACTGCTATATAAATTACAGGTATAATAATCATTTTAAAAATGGCATTAATTCATTTAATCCACCGGGATATACAGTCTGCTATTCAAATATCAGCTTTTCCTCCAACTTTAATAACTTTTTGTTAAGGGCCCCTCCCCTTATATATCTCCCTATACTAATATTTCCTATTACTGTTACTTCACTACCTTTAAATGATACATTATGAAATAGATTAAAGTGTTTGTAAATTTGGGAAACAATAACAGTAAATCTACTTTTTTTGATTTCCCTCATATGCTCCTTTATTCTTATATGTAATTCTCTTATTGTTTTCCCAATATACCCAAGTCCACAAGGTCAACTTATAAGATAAACTACTATTTTGGTCTTATAATTAAAAAAATGCTTATACAATATTACATTCCCCACAGGTTTTTCTAAGGTCCTTTTATTTGTTATAAATTCACAAATGGTACAATTTCTGCACCTATACATTCCTTTCTTCCTATATTATCTTCTACCTCCTGGACGATACTTCCTGAGGACCAGACTGGACGATATCTAGGTGAACTAAAGAATTTAATTTCAGATGGGAAGGAAAAAGGTTTTTTATCTAAAGAAGAAGAAACCTTTATTGTTAATCAAACTCCTAATATAACGTTGTTTTACACCATCCCTAAAATTCATAAGAACGAGTCCACTCCCCCAGGCCGTCCGATCATATCAGGGGTTAATAGTTTAACAGCTAATTTATCCACTTACTTGCATTTCTTTCTGAAACCTTTAATGAAACTAGTTCCAGCTTATTCGAGAGACACTAAGGACATTCTTAATACCTTAACTAAAATTCAATGGAGTCAAAGTTATTTTTTGGTTACCCTGGATGTTACATCCTTATATACAGTAATACCACACAAAGACAGAGTGGATTTGGTTAAATATTTTATGGAAAAACAGGGAGATTTGGATAATAATATGATTCATTTTTTGGGACAATGTATGTTATTCGTGTTAAAAAGAAATTTATTTTAAATTTGATGGAAAGTTTTTTAATCAAATTAATGGTACAGCCATGGGAACCCAGTTGACTCCTAATTATGCTAATCTATCTGAGGGTAGATGGGAAGAAACTAATATATAGTAACAAATTAATCAAACAGTATGGAGTACTATGGCATAGATTTATAGACAATGTCATTATGATTTAGGATGGTTCAAGAGAATAACTAGAACAATGCATTAGTTAGAGAAATGAATCAAGCCTCAGAATATTTGACATTTCTAAGCTGTATTAGTAAAGAGAGTACATTTTTTGGATCTTGAAATATCAGTGGTAGAGGGGGGTTTTAAATACTAAGACCTTTTTTAAAGATGTTGATTCTAATGCATACATACATTACAGTAGCTGTCACAAGAAAAGCTGGTTGGAAAATACTCCAATAGGACAGCTTCTAAGGATGAAACAAAATTATGGATTATGAAGAACAAAGTAAAAATTTGATTTAAAAAATTCTCAGAAAAGGAGTATACTACTTAATACTTAAATAAAAACCGTATTACTAGAGGCAGCGAGAAAAGTAGATAAAAGGGAGAGACAGACACTTCTAGTTCCGAGAAACAAAAACGAAAATCAGAAATTAAAGGAATGTTCAAAAATTATATTGGATTATACATTAGAGGTGGGGAAAATAGTTAAATCAATTAAAAAGCATTGGTATATACTGAGGAATGATAAGGATTTAGGAGAATTAGTCCCAAAAAAAACAAAAAATCTTTTTTAAAAAAACAAAAAATTTGCAAAGTATTTTAGCTCCAACAGCAGTACCAGGGATAAAGTATAGCATAGTGTAGTACAGTATAGTACAGTATAGTACAGTATAGTATAGTATAATACAGTTTAGTACAGTTTAGTACAGTTTAGTATAGTACAGTTTAGTACAGTATAGTATAGTATAGTACAGTACTGTATAGTATAGTGCAGTACAGTATAGTATAGTACAGTATCTATACTAATAAAAGGCAAAGCCCTCACTCACTCACTCACTCATTCACTCACTCACCCACTCACTCATCACTAATTCTCCAACTTGCCGTGGAGGCAGGCGGCTTAAATTTGGCAGGCTCATTCATTGCACCTTACTTACAAAAGTTAAGCAGGTTTCGTTTCGAAAAGGCAAAGCCCTCACTCACTCACTCACTCACTCATCACTAATTCATCACTAATTCTCCAACTTGCCGTGGAGGCAGACGGCTTAAATTTGGCAGGTTCATTCATTGCACCTTACTTACAAAAGTTAAGCAGGTTTCGTTTCGAAAAAGCAAAGCCCTCACTCACTCACTCACTCACTCACTCATCACTAACTCATCACTAATTCTCCAACTTGCCGTGGAGGAAGACGGTTTAAATTTGGCAGGCTCATTCATTGCACCTTACTTACAAACGTTAAGCAGGTTTCGTTTCGAAAAGGCAAAGCCCTCACTCACTCACTCACTCACTCATCACTAACTCATCACTAATTCTCCAACTTGCCGTGGAGGCAGATGGCTTAAATTTGTCAGCCTCATTCATTGCACCTTACTTACAAAAGTTAAGCAGGTTTCGTTTAGAAAAGGCAAAGCCCTCACTCACTCACTCACTCACTCACTCACTCACTCACTACTAATTCTCCATCTTACCTCACTCATCACTAATTCTCCAACTTGCCGTGGAGGCAGACGGCTTAAATTTGGCAGGCTGATTCATTGCACCTTACTTACAAAAGTTAAGCAGGTTTCATTTCGAAAAGGCAAAGCCCTCACTCACTCACTCACTCATCACTAATTCTCCAACTTGCCGTAGAGGCAGACGGCTTAAATTTGGCAGTCTGATTCATTGCACCTTACTTACAAAAGTTAAGCATGTTTCATTTCGAAAAGGCAAAGCCCTCACTCACTCACTCACTCACTCACTCATCACTAATTCTCCAACTTGCCGCCCTCACTTACTCACTCACTCATCACTAATTCTCCAACTTGCCCCTCTCATCACTAATACTCCAACTTGCCGTGGAGGCAGACGGCTTAAATTTGGCAGGCTGATTCATTGCACCTTACTTACAAAAGTTAAGCAGGTTTCGTTTCGAAAAGGCAAAGCCCTCACTCACTCATCACTAATTCTCAACTTGCCTCACTCATCACTAATTCTCCAACTTGCCGTGGAGGCAGACGGCTTAAATTTGGCAGGCTCATTCATTGCACCTTACTTACAAATGTTAAGCAGGTTTTGTTTCGAAAAGGCAAAGTCCTCACTCACTCACTCAGTCACTCATCACTAACTCATCACTAATTCTCCAACTTGCCGTGGAGGCAGATGGCTTAAATTTGGCAGGCTCATTCATTGCACCTTACTTACAAAAGTTAAGCAGGTTTCGTTTCGAAAAGGCAAAGCCCTCACTCACTCACTCACTCATCACTAATTCTCCAACTTGCCTCACTCATCACTAATTCTCCAACTTGCCGCGGAGACAGACGGCTTAAATTTGGCAGGCTCATTCATTGCACCTTACTTACAAAAGTTAAGCAGGTTTCGTTTCGAAAAGGCAAAGCCCTCACTCACTCATCACTAATTCTCCAACTTGCCGTGGAGGCAGACAGCTTAAATTTGGCAGGCTGATTCATTGCACCTTACTTACAAAAGTTAAGCAAGTTTCGTTTCGAAAAGGCAAAGCCCTCACTCACTCACTCACTCATCACTAATTCTCCAACTTGCCGCCCTCACTCACTCACTCACTCATCACTAATTCTCCAACTTGCCTCACTCATCACTCATTCTCCAACTTGCCGTGGAGGCAGACGGCTTAAATTTGGCAGGCTCATTCATTGCACCGTACTTACAAAAGTTAAGCAGGTTTCGTTTCGAAAAGGCAAAGCCCTAACTCACTCACTCACTCATCACTAACTCATCACTAATTCTCCAACTTGCCGTGGAGGCAGAGGCTTAAATTTGGCAGGCTCATTCATTGCACCTTACTTACAAAAGTTAAGTAGGTTTCGTTTCGAAAAGGCAAAGCCCTCACTCACTCACTCACTACTAATTCTGCAACTGGCCACACTCATCACTACTCCTTTACCAGTAAAAGATTAACAAAATATTTTTTTTTAGGGTGGGGTGAATGGGGGGGGGAATAGAATTTTGAACGGCTGGACCGATTTTTACCAAAAATTCAGGGTGTGTGCGGGGACTGGCTGAGGTGTAAGGAGAAGTGTTTGGAGGGTGGACAGAGAGGAATAGTGGGGGGTATTAGGGGCGGGCGGGGAGGGGTGGTGGGGTTTTTTTTCACCAAAATTTCATAGTTGAATAAAAAATATAATATTAAATTAAAGTTAATGAGTGTTGCATTATCGTAAAGATTATTGAATTGTCTTTCTTTAATATATCAAGTGCCGAGTGATTACAGCAATCTTGATACATTATTGCTTTCTTACTAAAAACGTTATTTCAATACATCTCCGCTGTGAAGCGCGGGTATTTTGCTAGTAGTACAATATAGTACAGTATAGTATAGTACAGTATAGTATACTACAGTATAGTACAGTATAGTATAGTATAGTGTAGTACAGTATAGTATAGTACAGTACAGTACAGTATAGTATAGTATAGTATAGTATAGTATATTATAGTACAGTATAGTACAGTAGGAAAAGGGAGGGGGTGGAATACGACCAGCTGTGTGATCTATACAGGATGGGCACCTGTGTATAGGATTACGACATCTTGTAAATCTATTCAGTGGCACTGTGGATAGGAATACATACATCTTTTGATCTATACGGATGGCAAACGGTGGTATAGGAATACAGACAGGGCTTTGTAATCTAACAGGATGGTGCACGTGTGTAAGTATGAATACAGACAGCTGGGTAATCTAATACGATGGCACTGTGTATAGGAAATACAGACGAACAAAACAGCTGTGTAATCTGTCAGTACAGAACTGGCAACTAGAATGGTAAAATTAAAGTGAACAGATAAACAGCTGTGTATCTTACAGAGGTGGCAACTGTGTGTATAGGGTACAGACGCAGTTGTAATCTTACAGATGGCACGTGTATAGTGAATACAGACAGCTGTGTATCTACACGGAGGCACTGTGTCTAAAGGGATAGAGACCGCTGTGTAATCGTATACAGGATGGCGACTGGTATAGGGATAGGACAGCTGTGGAATCTATACAGAGATGGAATGTGTATAGGAATACATACAGCTGTGTAATCTATTCAGGATGGCACTTTGTATAGGGAGACCTGACATAGTGACTGTGATGAATAAGCTGTGTAAATCTATACAGGTAGGCCTGTGGTATAGGAATACAGACACTGTGGTAATCTATCAGCACGTTAAGGATAAAGCACCTCGTAATATATACGGAATGGCGACTTTAAGGAATACAGAGCTATGGTAATCTATACAGGTATGGCCAACTGATGGATAGGATATACAGACACTATGTAGATCTTACAGAATGGCACTGTGTGATAGGAATACAAGACCAGCGTGCTAATCTCTATACAAGGATGGCCTGGTGTATTAGGAATCTAGACCGCTATGTGTCTATCGCAGGAGGCCTAGTGGTAGGACTAACAACACTGTGTAAGTGTATACAGGATGGCACTGTTGGCATAGGAATACAGACAGCTGTAGTTAGATTAAGACAGGATGGCACTGCTGGATAGGATACACGGAGCATGAAACTGTGTAATGTATACAGGATGCACTGTGGTATAGGAATACAGACAGCTGTGATAATCTTATACAGGATGGCACGTGGTAAAAGGTAATACGACAGCTGTGCAATCTATACAGGGTGGCACTGTGGATAGGAATGACAGAAAAACTAGAATCAACGTCGTGTGTATCTGATACAGGAAATGACTACCGAGAATGGTACTATGGATCATGGAATACCGACAGCTGTGGTATCTATACAGGATGGCACTATGGATAGACTACAGACAGCTGTGTAATCTATACGAGGAGTGTGACGACAAGCTGTGTATCAACGTGATAATAGGAACAGACGCTATGTGAATCTAATCAACGGATGGCACTGTGTTATAATAGGAATCCAGACAGCTGTGTATCTATACAGTGGCACGGGTTGTATAGGTAATCTAGGGACAGGCTGTATAGGCTATAGCGGATGCACTGTGTATGGAGACTAACGACAGCTGTGTATCTATACAGGAGTGGCACTGTAGATAGGAATACGGCGACAGCTGTGTAATCTATACAAGGAAGAAAGGGGGGATCACTGGAAGTGGATTAGGGAATACCGACAGCTGTGTAATGTATCACAGGATGCACTTGGAATAGGAATAGCAGACAGTCTGTGTAATCTATAACAGATGCCACCTGTGGATAGGAATACAGACCAGACTGTGTAATCTATACAGATGGCACTGTGGATAGGAATACAGACAGCTGTGTATCTAACAGGATGGCACTGTGGATAGGAATACACGACAGCTGTGTATCTATACAGGAGGCACTGTGGATAGGAATACAGACAGCTGTGTAATGTATACAGGATGGCACTGTGTATAGGTGTAAGGAATATTGAGCCATGTACTACAATATACTTGTATTTAGTTATTCACTTTAGTCAGTAGGTGGCAGCAAAGGAAAATACCAAGTTCCAGTGCCAGGGAGGGGACAAAGGCTAGAAAAAAAAAGAAAAGAAAGAGGTTGTAGTAGTGTGGGGGTCTGTGGACATGGTAGAGGCTGTAGGCCAAGGGGAATCGTTTGGACAGGAGAGGAGATCTCTGTGTGAGAATTGGGGCTCCTTACTACTGTCACTCAGGACAGCTTCACACAGAACTGTTTGGGGATTTTTCTGTCTGTGGCAGGTTGGCCGTGGAAAGTTCTGTGGATCCAGAAGGAAGCGTGGAAAGGCCACTAAAGCACCCAGGTACTGTAGGCTCGCAGTTTGGCTGCATCATCATCGTGCATACCGTGACATTTGTATAGTTACTACATTGCCAGAGACAACTTCCCTTGGCTTGGAGTTACGAATAGAGGAAGGCTTGGTGTAAAGAGACAAACAATTACCCTTGGATTCAATATTATTGCGCAATACTTTAGGAGTGTAGCCCCCGAAGGACAAAGACGGGGGAGAACATGTTAGGGAGCCAGGGCGCCTTGCGACCATGGGAACTGT
This sequence comes from Hymenochirus boettgeri, assembly GCA_019447015.1. Taxonomy (NCBI): domain Eukaryota; kingdom Metazoa; phylum Chordata; class Amphibia; order Anura; family Pipidae; genus Hymenochirus; species Hymenochirus boettgeri. The sequence goes on along the minus strand of JAACNH010000040.1, from coordinate 50,697 downwards.
TTAGAAGGGACTAGTTATAGGCTAGGCTGTATTACTGTTTATGTGTGATTTATCTTTTTATCTGTCTGTTTAATCTGGCCCAGTATTTCCTTTTACTATTGTTCAGTAAACTTTATTGCTGGGTAGAACCGTTGTTTGTGTCTGGTGGCATCGTGTACCCTCTGAATCTGTGAGCCCTCCCCTCACTATTTCTAGTCTTTTTCATTTGGCGCTGCGAGCAGGGTACATTGATCGCCATGCAGAACCCAACCGGTCCTGAGGCGGCTCCTGCCTTAGCCCCCATTGCCCTCCGCCGTGGAGTAGCCCCGACCATGTGTTTGCCCCAGAGCAATATTGAACCAGCTAGTACGTTTCGACGGCCAGACATGCTGCTAGAAGACTGGGCCAATTACCTAAAAAGTACCCTCAGGTTGTATAATTTGACTCCTGATCTGCAATCCGACATGGCGCTGAACGGGATGCGAGACGCACTTAATGCTACGCCCGAGGGGAAGAGAGAACTCTGGAGCCATACTCTCAATTCTTGAGCCTATCTACGGAAATGGCCGGCACTGGCAGCCTAGGTCTCGCTTATTCACTCGCTTCCAGCGTTAAAGATGAAACTATTCCCCAGTTTGCGAATGCTCTTCAAGAGATATGGGCACACTACAGAAAAGAGAAGCCAATGGCGCTAATCTCCTAACTGGAGACCAAATCCTTCGGGACCAGTTTGTTCTTGGATTGCGCATTCCCCCCCTCCTCCAGATCCTCAGGGAACGCATCCTGGTGGATGCTACTCGCAGTTTCACAAGGTACAGGCTGAAGCGGTGCCAGAGACAAGGAGGAGCCTACGGAGCTTCACCGTGAGGGTGCAGGCTGCAAGAAGTCTGAGAACCCCCTCTGAGGAGGGGAGCTGCGAGAGACAGTGAAGGCACTTAGTGCACCGGGGAGAAATCCAGAAACAGTTGTCCAGTTGCAAGTTCAGCAATGGCCCCAGTCCAGCCGGATTACTGGCGAGGAGTGCCGCTCCAATGGGTCGATATCCCGCTGTCACAGAGACCAGAGTAGGGAGTTCTCCGAGACACTGGGCTGGCCGGACACCACCTGGAGGCGCATCGTGGGGTCCTCCGAGAAACCGGAGAACTATGGGCCCACAGTGTTGGATTTGTCGAGAAAGAGGACATATTTCCCGTCAATGCCCGCAAAGGGGCCTACATCCAGAACAGCCGCCGTTAAACGGGAATCCCTCGCGGTAGTGGGCATTCCGCGGGGGAAGCCAGGTGCCCAGTTTATTCCTGACAACCCCCGGACCTGTGGCCGAAAGCCCCTACCTAAAAGTGCAAATTGAAGAACACATGTGGTGGGTGTCTTATAGACACAGGTTCTGAAGTTCCACAATGCCATGGAGTTCTTCGAAACACGCTTCGGCCACCTATTGAACCTGACAGGTACCTTGATTAAGCTGACGGCGTGAATCAGACTACTATACCAGGCTTGGAGTGGCTTGAATGCGGATGAATTATGTGGACAGGATGTTGGCAGGAAGGGGTGTGGTGCTGGTAGAGAATCCGGCTCGGTGTGGAGCCCCCGTGGATTGGGGATGAATGTCCTGAGAAGCTAGATCAGCTCCTGTTTACAAGGAGGGTCCAAGCTACTGGAAGAAAATGACTTCCCACAACCTACCCGAGAGTATTCCAGAGGCTTATTCGGACCTGCGGTGTCTGCAAAAGCATCCCTGAAAATCAGCCGTGGGAGCAGTGTATGCCCCATTGAAGAGCCTGTATCGTACTCCCATGACAGGAAAGGATTATGCGAATGCCTGTCGGAGGCTGTCGGAAATTGAATGGGGTAGGAGTGCTCATAGAGCCACTGGGTGTATCAGAACTGGCGAGCCCAGTGGTTGCCAAGAACCATTGCAACAGTAATGGACGGCCATGTGTGTCCGGTGTATCAACATACATGACCATGAAGTTACGTTCCATGCTGGAGAGAAAGTGGCTGAGCTATATGTACTGCAAGCAGAACCACTCACAGGCAGACAATTTGCCCTACGGGCCATTGAGAATGATGCCTGGACCCTGGCAGTGGACCAGAACTCAGTGGAAGAGCCCACGTCTGAGTGGAATGGCAGACGGATCTTGGAGCAAATGAAGATTGATGCCAACCAATTTGGAGCTCTTGAGAGGGACCGCTCAGGGTCCAAAGACACGACCTATATCGTGGGGGTCATCACAGGAGCAGGCTTTTGATGAGTTTAAGAGAGCCCTGATCAGTGCCCCCATCCGGAATATGCACAATTGACAACCATTTATGCTCTACACAGATGGAAGTCTGTATGGGTTAGGAGCGGTGCTGGCCCAGACAGGATGGGCAGAACGAGTCATCGCATATGCTAAGTCTCCCTTACGGGATCTCCGAACGCAATCCAGAAATTACAGCTCCTTTAAAACTCGAACTGTTGGCATTGGTATGGGCAATGACTGAAAAGTCTCTGGGTATCTCACCGGAGCAAAGGTCCTGTAAGGACGGACAATAACCCCTTGGCACATCTGCATAATGCAAAGCTGGGCGCCTTAGAACAAAGATGGATGGCAGGCTAGCGAAGTTTGATTATTCCATCAAGTACCGGCCTGTCGGAGGCTGTCGGAAATTGAATGGGGTAGGAGTGCTCATAAGAGCCACTGGGTTGTATCAGAAGCTGACGGAGCCCAGTGGTTGCCAGAAACCATTGCAACATATATGGACGGCCATGTGGTAGTGGTCCGGTGTATCAACATACATGACCATGAAGTTACGTTCCATGCTGGAGAGAGTGGCTGAGCTACATGTACTGCAAGGAAACCACTCACAGGCAGACAATTTTGCCCTACGGGCCATTGAGAATGATGCCTGGACCCTGGCAGTGCCAGACCTCAGTGGAAGAGCCCACGTCTGAGTGGAATGGCAGACGGATCTTGGAGCAAATGAAGATTGATGCCAACCAATTTACCACCGATCAGTTGGAGAAGGTCGAAGCAGTAGTAGGGAGTTTCAATCCCCTTTTTCCCAGAATGAAGAGGACTTGGCTGCACCACCGTTATAGAGCATGAAATACCCGACTGGGATACTCCCCAATTCGAGAAAGGTACCGGCAGATTCCACCCACTCCTACCAAGAGGTGAAGGCAATGCTGTCCAATGTTAGTTAGTGGAGTAGTCAAGAGAGTCAGAGCCCATGGGCGGCACCAGTGGTCTTGGTACGGAAGAAGGAGGGGTCCTTGAGGTTTTTGCGTGGACTATAGAAAGTTAAACGCCGCCAGGGAAAGGACGCTTTTCCCGCAGTCCAAGATTGAGGAGTCTCTGACGGCATTACAGAGGGCCAAATATCTCACCCTTGGACTTGGCCAGTGGCTACTGGCAAGTACTATGGCAGAGAAGATAGACAGAAGACAGCCTTATCTTACCTATGGGGTTGTATGAGTTCAACAGGATGCCTTTCGGGTTAACCAATGCTCCAGTACATTTCAACACGCCTAATGGAACACTGCCTGGGGGAATTGAATTTATGATCAATTCTATCTACCTAATACGTAATAATCCATGCTCCAACATTTGAAGAACATTGAGAAGATTGCGGCAAGTGTTAGCAGACCTCCGTGCCCATGGTCTCAAGATCAACCAAGGAAGTGTCATCTCTTTCAACAAGCTTAGAGTATCTGGGACACTCGTATCAGCTGAGGGATTCGTCAGCGGAGAAGTAAGATAGAGGCAGTGGGTAAGTGGCCGCAGCCTAAGACCTTCGAGAAGTAAGGGTGTTTCTTGGGTTGGCTGGGTATTATCGAAGATTTATAAGAGCTTCGCAAAGATTGCCGGACCGCTACATGAGCTCTTGAGAGGGACCGCTCAGGGTCCAAAGACACGACCTATATCGTGGGGGCATCACAGGAGCAGCTTTTGATGAGTTGAAGAGAGCCCTGATCAGTGCCCCCATCCTGGCATATCACAATATGACAAACCATTTATGCTCTAACACAGATGGAAGTCTGTATGGGTTAGGAGCGGTGCTGGCCCAGAACAAGATGGCAAGAACGAGTCATCGCATATTGCTAGTCGTCCTTACGGATTCCGAACGCAATCCAGAAAATTACAGCTCCTTTAAACTCGAACTGTTGGCATTGGTATGGGCAATGACTGAAAGTTCTCTGGGTATCTCACTGGAGCAAAGGTCCTAGTAAGGACGGACAATAACCCCTTGGCACATCTCCATAATGCAAAGCTGGGCGCCTTAGAACAAGATGGTGTCAAGGCTAGCGAAGTTTGATTATTCCATCAAGTACCGTGCCGGGAAGGATAACGCAATGCAGATGGCCTGTCCGAGTCACCTGGGAAACCCCAACAGTTGAGGTGGACGAGGAAAGAGGGACTGAAATACCTGATCTGGGCCGAGTGCCACAGCAGCACCACCCTTGGCAAGCTCAAGTGGGGTGGCTGCCCGAAGCACGGTATTGCTGGGAAAGACTGAGGAAGAATGGGCTCAGGTGCAAGACGATGATCCTGAAATAAAGAGACTCAAGCATGGGTGAAGACAGGGGTATGGCCCAAATGGAAGAGCGAAGTCGCTTGTCCTCAGACGGTGGAAGCTGTTACAACAGTGGGATCGTCTGCAAATCCGAAATAGAATAATGTACCGGAGGTGTTTCTACCTACTGATCTTGAGAGATGTGCAGATGGTGATACCCAGAAACCTGGCTCATAGAGTGGCCCTCGAGGGGCATGAAAAGGGTGCTCACTTTGGTGTGGATACAGAGATTCGTGTACTGCCCGCAGTTGGAACAGATTGTCCGTGAAGTGTGCCAGAAGTGCCGAGCCTGTGAACTTGCAAAACCCCCTGAACAGATAGACACCAAGTCAAGTTATTAAGACATCGGCGCCGCTGGAAATCTAATGATGATTATATTTTGATTGGTCAGTCTGTAATGGAACACCAATATTGCCTTGTGATGACTGATCACTTTACAAAGTCCGCTGTGGCGGTACCTACCACGACCAGACGGCAGAGTCAGCCACTCGTGTGTGTGCCAACACTTCATACAGGTGTATGGGTGCCCGAAGCGGATTCATTCCGATCAAGGAGTTGTTTCCAAGGAAAGTTAATGGAGCCTATGTCGGTTGTATGGGATGGAGAAATCAAGGACACACCATATCACCCACGGGAAATGGAGCCTGTGAAAGGTTCAACAGGACGCTCCTACAAGTGCTTCGCACCCTGGAGAAAGAAAGAAGCGGCGCTGGCCCGGTATTTGCCTGAATTACTCTGGGCATTAATAATCGTGTTCATAACACTACCGGCTATACTCCACATATGCTGCTGTTCGGCCGCCCAGGACAGGAAGTGCTGAAATGAATCTGGGTTCACTGTCATAAGAGTCTTCTAGGACAGTTGACTCAGGGGTGCAGGGCACCAGGACAACTGAAACTGTATATCGCTGGTCAAAGAGAAGTTGCAACAGCTACCCACTAGGGATCGCCAAACGGTGCAGACTACTCCCTTGATGCTGGGTGACAGAATATTGGTGCGTGATAAACGACCCGTAGACAATTGGATGACCGCTGGAATCACTACCATATATTGTGATGAGGCAGGTGTATCCGAAGGCCCGGTCTACGATGTGCAAAAAGGAAAACTTTACTGGACCGATTCGAAGATTACATCGTAACATGCTCAGGCCCTGTCTCTCAGAGGTAGGCCCCCCGACAGACAATTCTGGAGGGGTACAGCAGCGATCTTCGAAACCTCTGAGTCCAAGAATGTGGAATGGTGTGTAATCCCACCTTCCTTCACAGACTAGTGAATCACCCGCTCCAATGGTGCAGCAGCAGAGGCTACCCCTGAGAATGCCCTACCACCCGGGAGGAGTCGGGCCTAGTTCCTGCACTGACTACGGAAAACTTAGGCCTACGGGTCGGACGCCTCCACGGCAGGTATTCCCCCTCAACGCTATGCAGCAGATGAGTTTATTTGGTGAAGTTGTCGGGACGCCAAGTTTTAGTGGGGGTGGCATGTAAGGAATATTGAGCCATGTACTACAATATACTTGTATTTAGTTATTCCCTTTAGTCAGTAGGTGGCAGCAAAGGGAATAACAAGTTCCAGTGCCAGGGAGGGGGACAAGGCTAGAAAAAAAAGAAAAAAAGGAAGTTTGTAGAGTGGGGGTCTGTGGAGCATGGTAGGAGCTGTAGGCCAGGGGAATTGTTTGGGCAGGAGAGGAATCTCTGTGTGAGAGAATTGGGGCTCCTTACACTGTACCTCAGACAGCTTCACAGCAGACTGTTTGGGGATTTTCCTGTCTGTGCGGATTGGCCTTGGAAAGGTTCTGTGGATCCAGAAGGAAGCGTGGAAAGGCCGCTTAAAGCACCCGAGGTACTGTAAGCGCAGTTTGGCGCTGCATCATCGTGCATACCGGTGACATTTTGTATATTACAGACATTGCCAGAGACAACTTCCCTTGGCTTGGAATACGAATAGGAAGGCTTGGTGTAAAGAGACAAACAATTACCTGTGGATTACAAATAGTATTGCGCAATCCTTTAGGGTCACCCCGAAGACAAAGACGTGAACATTTAAGGGAGGCCAGGCGGCCTTGCGGACCATGGGGAAATGTTTACAGGGACTAGTTATAGGCTAGGCTGTATTACTGTTTATGTGTGATTTATCTTTATCTGTCTGTTTAATCTGGCCCAGTTATTTCTCTTTTACTATTGTTCAGTACACTTTATTGCTGGGTAAACGTTGTTTTGTTCTGTGTGGCATCGTGTACCCTCTGAATCTGTGAGCCTCCAGCCTCCCACTATTTCTAGTCTTTTCATAGGGATACAGACAGCTATGTGATCTATACAGGGGCACTGGGATAGGATACGACAGCTGTGTATCTAACAGGATGGCACTGTGTAAATACAGACAGCTGTATATACAGGATGGCACTGTGGATGGAATACAGAAGTGTGTAATCTATACAGATGCACTGTGTAAGGATACAGACAGCTGTGTAATCTATACAGGATGGCACTGTGTATGGAATACAGACAGCTGTGTAATCTATACAGATGGCACTGTGTATAGGAATACAGACAGCTGTGTAATCTATACAGATGGCACTGTGTATAGGAATACAGACAGCTATGTAATCTATACAGGATGGCACTGTGTATAGGAAATACAGACAGCTGTGTATCTATACAGGATGGCCACTGGTATAGGAATACAGACAGCTATGTAATCTATACAGGATGGCACTGTGTATAGGAATACAGACGCTGTGTAATCTATACGGATGGCACTGTGTATAGGATACAGACAGCTATGTAATCTATACAGGATGGCACTGTGTATAGAATACAGACAGCTATGTATCTATACAGGAGGGCACTGTGTATAGGAATACAGACAGCTATGTATCTATCGAATGGCACTGTGTATGGATACAGACAGCTGTGTAATCTATACAGGATGGCACTGTGTATAGGAATACAGACGCTTGTTAATCTATACAGGATGGCACTGTGTATAGAATACAGACAGCTATGTAATCTATACAGGATGGCACTGTGTATAGGAATCCAGACGCTTGTATCTATACAGGATGGCACTGTGTATAGGAATACAGACAGCTGTGTAATCTATACAGGATGGCACTGTGTATAGGAATACAGACAGCTGTGTATCTATACAGGATGGCACTGTGTATAGGATACAGACAGCTGTGTAATCTATACGGATGGCACTGTGTAGGGATACAGACAGCGGTGTCTATACAGGATGGCACTGTGTATGGAATACAGACAGCTGTGTAATCTATACAGATGGCACTGTGGGTAGAATACAAGAGGCTGTGTAATCTATACAGGATGGCACTGTGTATAGGAATACAGACAGCTGTGTAATCATACAGGAGCACTGTATAGGAATACAACAGCTGTAATCTATACAGGATGGCACTGTGTATAGGATACAGACAGCTGTGTAATCTATACAGGATGGCACTGTGTATAGGGAATACAGACAGCTGTGTAATGTATACAGGATGGCACTGTGTATAGGAATACAGACAGCTGTGTAATCTATACAGATGGCACTGTGTATAGGAATACAGACAGCTGTGTATGTATACAGGATGGCACTGTGTATAGGAATACAGACAGTGTGTAATCTATACAGGATGGCACTGTGTATAGGAATACAACAGCTGTGTAATCTATACAGGATGGCACTGTGTATAGGAATACAGACAGCTGTGTAATCTATACAGGATGGCACTGTGTATAGGAATACAGACAGCTGTGTAATCTATACAGGATGGCACTGTGTATAGGAATACAGACAGCTGTGTAATCTATACAGGATGGCACTGTGTATAGGAATACAGACAGCTGTGTAATCTATACAGGATGGCACTGTGGATAGGAAACCGCAGCTGTGTAATCTATACAGGATGGCACTGTGTATAGAATACAGACAGCTGTGTAATCTATACAGGATGCACTGTGTATAGGAATACAGACAGCTGTGTAATCTATACAGGATGGCACTGTGGATGGAATACAGACAGCTTTGTAATCTATACAGGATGCACTGTGGATAGGAATACAGACAGCTGTGTAATCTATCAGGATGGCACTGTGGATGGAATCAGACAGCTGTGTAATCTATAAGATGGCACTGTGATAGAATACAGACAGCTGTTTATCTATACAGATGGCACTGTGGATAGGATACAGACAGCTGTGTAATCTATACAGGATGGCACTGTGTATAGGAATACAGACAGCTGTGTAATCTATACAGGATGGCACTGTGTATAGGAATACAGACAGCTGTGTAATCTATACAGGATGGCACTGTGTATAGGAATCAGACAGCTGTGTAACTATACAGATGGCACTGGTGTATAGGAATACAGACAGCTGTGTAATCTATACAGGATGGCACTGTGGATAGGATACAACATCTGTGGTAATCTACAGATGGCACTGTGTATAGGATACAGACGCTGTGTAATCTATACAGGATGGCACTGTGGGGAATACAGGACAGCTGTGTAATCTATACAGGATGGCACTGTGGATAGGAATACAGACCGCTGTGTAATGTATACAGGATGGCACTGTGATGGAATACAACAGCTGTGTAATGTATACAGGATGGCACTGTGTATAGGAATAGACAGCTGGTATCTTACAGGATGGCACTGTGATAGAATACAGACAGCTGTGTAATCTATACAGGATGGCTCTGTGTATGGAATACAGACAGCTGTGTAATCTATACAGGATGGCACTGGTGATAGAAAGAATACAGACGCTATGTAATCTATACAGGATGGCACTGTGGATGGATACAGACGCTGTGTATCTATACAGGATGGCACTGTGGTAGGAATACAGTCACGCTGTGTAATCTATACAGGATGGCACTGTGGATAGGAATACAGACAGCTGTGTAATCTATACAGGATGGCACTGTGGGTAGGATACAGTCAGCTGTGTTCTATACAGGATGCACTGTGGATAGGAATACAGACAGCTGTGTATCTATACAGGATGGCACTGTGGGTAGGAATACAGTCAGCTGTGTAATCTATACAGGATGGCACTGTGTATAGGATAACAGGCTTGAATCTATACAGATGCACTGTGTTAATACGTACAGACAGCTGATGTGTATCTATACAGATGGAGAGAAAACTGAAAAAGAGGGGGAAATTTAACGCATCGTAACACAGAGCTGTTGAATCATATACAGGATGGCACTGTGTATAGGAATACAGACAGCTGGTTTGGGGTGTAATGTAATACAGGATGGCACTGATGTTGGTCGGGAATAAAAGGTGCAAAGTACAGGCTGGTGAGTTATACGGATGGCACGGGAATTATAAGAGAGGGAAGGAATGGACAGTACAGACAGCTGTGTAATCTATACAGGATGGCACTGTGTGTAGGAATACAGACAGCTGTGTAATCTATACAGGATGGCACCGTGGATAGGAATACAGACAGCTGTGTAATCTATACAGGATGGCACTGTGTATAGGAATACAGACAGCTGTGTAATCTATAGGATGGCACTTGTTGTAGGAATACAGAGATCTGTGTAATCTATACAGGATGGAACTGTGGATAGGAATACAGACAGCTGTGTAATCTATACAGGGTGGCACTGTGTATAGGAATACAGACAGCTGTGTGATCTATACAGGGTGGCACTGTGGATAGGAATACAGACAGCTGTGTAATGTATACAGGATGGCACTGTGTATAGGAATACAGACAGCTGTGTAATCTATACAGGATGGCACTGTGTATAGGAATACAGACAGCTGTGTAATCTATACAGGATGGCACTGTGGATAGGAATCAACCTGTGTAATCTATACAGGATGGCACTGTGGAATAGGAATACAGTCAGCTGTGTAATCTATACAGGATGGCACTGTGTATAGGATACAGACAGCTGTGTACTCATACAGGATGGCTGGTATGGAATACAGACAGCTGTGTAATCTATACAGGATGGCACTGTGTGTAGGAATACGACAGCTGTGTAATCTATACAGGATGGCACTGTGTATAGGAATACAGACAGCTGTGTAATGTATACAGATGGCACTGGTGATAGGAATACAGACAGCTGTGTAATCATACAGGATGGCACTGTGTATAGGAATACAGACAGCTGTGTAATCTATACGATGGCACTGTGGATAGGAATACAGACAGCTAGTTAATCTATACAGGATGGCACTGTTATAGAATACAGCAGCTGTGTAATCTATACAGGATGGCACTGGGATAGGAATACAGACAGCTATGTAATCTATACAGGATGGCACTGTGGTAGGAATACAGACAGCTTGTAATCTATACAGGATGGCACTGTGGATAGGAAACAGACAGCTGTGTAATCTATACAGGATGGCACTGTGGTAGGAATCGTCAGCTGTGTAAATCTATACAGGATGGCACTGTGTATAGGAATACAGACAGCTGTGTAATCTATACAGGATGGCACTGTGTATAGGAATACAGACACTATGTAATCTATACGGTGGCACTGTGATAGGAATACAGACAGCTGTGTAATCTTACAGATGGCACTGTGGTAGAATACAGTCAGCTGTGTAATCATACAGGATGGCACTGTGTATAGGGATACAGACAGCTATGTAATCTATACAGGATGGCACTGTGTATAGAAACAGACAGCTGTTGATCTATACAGGATGGCACTGTGTATAGGAATACAGACAGCTGTGTATCTATCCAGGATGGCACTGTGGATAGGAATACAGACAGCTGTGTAATTATACAGGATGGCACTGTGTATAGGAATGCAGACAGCTTGTAATCTATACAGGATGGCACCGTGGATAGGAATACAACAGCTGGTAATCTATACAGGAGGCACTGTGTGTTAGGAATACAGACAGCTGTGTAATCATACAGGATGGCACCTGGATAGGAATACAGACAGCTGTGTAATCTATACAGGGGGCACTGTGTATAGGAATAGACAGCTGTGTGATCTATACAGGGTGGCACTGTGGATAGGATACAGACAGCTTGTAATTATACAGGATGGCACTGTGTTAGGAATCCAGACACTGTTTAATCTATACAGGATGGCACTGTGTATAGGAATACAGACAGCTGTGTAATCTATACAGAATGGCACTGTGGATGGAATACAGACAGCTGTGTAATCTATACAGGATGGCACTGTGGATAGGAATACAGTCAGCTGTGTAATCTATACCAGGATGGCACTGTGGATAGGAATACAGACAGCTGTGTAATCTATACAGGATCACTGTGGTTAGGAATACAGACAGCTTGTAATCTATACGGATGGCACTGTGTGTAGGAATACAGACAGCTGTGTAATCTATACAGGTGTGGCACTGTGTATAGGGAATACAGACAGCTGTGTAATGTATACAGGATGGCACTGTGTATAGGAATACGACAGCTGTGTAATCTAACAGGATGGCACTGTGTATAGGAATCAGACAGCTGTAATCTATACGGATGGCAACTGTGGATATAAATACAGACAGCTATGTAATCTATCAGGATGGCACTGTGGATAGAATACAGACAGCTGTGTAATCTATACAGGATGGCACTGTGGATAGGAATACAGACAGCATTGTAATCTATACAGGATGGCACTGTGATAGGAATACAGACAGCTATGTAATCTATACAGGATGGCACTGTGTATAGGAATACAGACAGCTTGTAATCTATACAGGATGGCACGTGTATGAGATACAGACGCTGGTAATCTATACAGGATGGCACTGTGGATAGAATACAGACAGCTGTGTAATCTATACAGGATGGCACTGTGTATAGGAATACAGACAGCTGTGTAATCTATACAGGATGGCACTGTGGATAGGAATACAGACAGCTGTGTAATCTATACAGGATGCACTGTGTATAGGAATACAGACGCTGTGTAATCTATACAGGATGGCACTGTGGATAGGAATACAGACAGCTGTGTAATCTATACAGGATGGCACTGTGTATAGGAATACAGACAGCTGTGTAATCTATACAGTTGCACTGTGTACGGAATACAGCAGCTATGTAATGTATACAGGATGGCACTGTGTATAGGAATACAGACAGCCGTGTAATCTGGACAGTATGGCACTGTGTATAGGAATACAGACAGCTGTGTAATCTTTACAGGATGGCACTGTGTATAGGAATACAGACAGCTCTGTAATCTATACAGGATGGCACTGTGGATAGGAATACAGACAGCTCTGTAATCTATACAGGATGGCACTGTGGATAGGATACAGACAGCTGTGTATCTATACAGGTGGCACTGTGGATAGAATACAGACAGCTGTGTAATCATACAGATGGCACTGTGGATAGGAATACAGACAGCTGTGTAATCTATCCAGGATGGCACTGTGGATAGGAATACAGACAGCTGTGTATCTATACGGGATGGCACTGTGTTAGGAATACAGACAGCTGTGTAATCTGGACAGGATGCACTGTGTATAGGAATACAGACAGCTGTGTAATCTATACAGATGGCACTGTGATAGGAATACAGACAGCTATGTAAATCTATACAGGATGGCACTGTGGATAGGAATACGACAGCTATGTATCTATCAGGATGGCACTGTGGATAGGAATACAGACAGCTGTGTAATCTATACAGGATGGCACTGTGGATAGGAATACAGAGATCTGTGTAATCTATACAGGATGGCACTGTGTATAAGAATACAGAGATCTGTGTAATCTATACAGGATGGCAATGTGGATAGGAATACAGACAGCTGTGTAATCTATACAGGATGGCACTGTGGATAGGAATACAGAGATCTGTGTAATCTATAGAGGATGGTACTGTGTATAGGAATACAGACAGCTGTGTATAGGAATACAGACAGCTGTGTATAGGAATACAGGATGGCACTGTGTATAGGAATACAGACAGCTGTGTAATCTATACAGGACGGCACTGTGGATAGGAATACAGACAGCTGTGTAATCTATACAGGATGGCACAGTGTATAGGAATACAGACGTGTGTAATCTATACGGATGGCACTGTGGATAGGAATACAGACACTGTGTAATCTAACAGGATGCACTGTGTGTAGGAAATACAGACAGCTGTGTAATCTATACAGGTTGGCACTGTGGATAGGAATACAACAGCTGTTAATCTATACAGGTTGGCACTGTGGAAGGAATACAGACAGCTGTGTAATCTATACAGGATGGCACTGTGTATAGGAATACAGACAGTGTGTATCTATACAGGACGGCCTGTGTAGGAATACAGACAGCTGTGTAATTTATACAGGAAGGCACTGTGGATAGGAATACAGACATCTGTGTAATCTAAAGCCAGTAGGGACAGTAGAGGCCCATGGTAGATAAAGTGGGGACAGTAGAGGCCCATGGGTATGTAGAAGTTGGGGATAGTAGAGGCCAGTGGTAGATGAAGTTGAACAGTAGAGGGCCCATGGATAGGTAGTTGGGGACAGTTGAATCCCATGGTAGGTAGTTGGAGACAATAGAGGCCCATGTAGATAGAAGTTTGGGGACAGTAGAGGCCCATGGGTAGGTAGTTGGGGACAGTAGAGACCCATGGGTAGATAGAAGATGGGGACAGTAGAGACCCATGGGTAGATAGAATTGGGGACAGTAGAGGCCCATGGGTAGATAGAAGTTGGGGACAGTAGAGGCCCATGGGTAGATAGAAGTTGGGGACAGTAGAGGCCCATGGGTAGGCAGTTGGGGACAGTAGAGGCCCGTGGGTAGATAGAAGATGGGACAGTAGAGACCCATGGGTAGGTAGTTGGGACAGTAGAGACCCATGGGTAGATAGAAGTTGGGACAGTAGAGGCCCATGGGTAGATAGTTGTGGACAGTAGAGGCCCATGGGTAGGTATTTGGGGACAGTAGGATATATAGATATAAAGTTTCCTTTACTTGGGTGTTGATGAAGAGGGACCACCCTGCCTCCTCTGTAGTGTACTTGTACTCGTACTAGATATCTCCTACTGTGGGCCTACTTTGTAGCACTTACAATATCAGAAGGCATCCTGGGAATGCTGGGAGTTTTAGTTTCCTACATTTGGATGCCTGATAGTTGAAGACCCCTGCTATATATGTTAGTGGTATGGTAGGTTTAGTATGAACATTTTTGGTTATGAATATAAACCGTTATTTTAACTTTTAGACTTTTTTTTTAACTTACCCGTACAATTTAGGAATAAGAAACGGGGCACTCTAGGGTTTTGCTGCCTGAGCCAAACTTTTGAATGCTGCCCCATAATAAAAGTTGAATAAAAGAATACAGATACTTGGATAGATAAAAAGGAATATTCCTTTATAATTCTGCAATGAGGTATATACCAATAATATAATATATAAGGTGTAGAATGTACTATTCAAGTATATTATGTAAATAATATTCCACAGTGTTCACTCATACGTGTAAACTATAGTCCATAAAACATGTAACTGTGTTAATCTGACACCACAGTTTGTTCCATATGATGTGAAGTCTCTTCCTGGAGATCACTTACCCTCCTCTGCTGCCTATCACACCTCAGTATGGTGCAAAATTCCATCCCCCTCACCACTTATGTGATCTCCTCCACCGTCAGCTCTCCTCTCAATGTTGGCTCCATGTTTGATGACTGGTTTTCCCGATCTTACTCCACGTGGTGTGTATTTGGCAACGCCGGCGATTAGCACCCCAAAACAGCGTCTTAGACCTAAGTGGCTCGTCTCCAGCTTGCAGAAAGGAGTTCTGGTACATGGATAGATCCCTCCGCCCATGATGACTCCGGAATGAGGATGCTGGTCAATTACAGCTACTTACGACATAAGTTACAGTTATTATTAAAATACTTTAATCCTAGAAGTATATAAATATATAAAAATTTAGATAATACATTACATTATCATTGACTGCTATATAAATTACAGGTATAATAATCATTTTAAAATGGCATATTCATTTAACCACCGGGAATACGTCTGCTATTCAATATCAGCTTTCCTCCACTTTAATAACTTTTTGTTAAGGGCCCCTCCCCTTATATATCTCCCTATACTATATTCCTATTATTGTTACTATTCACTACCTTTAAATGATACATTATGAAATAGATTAAAGTGTTGTAAATTTGGAAACAATAACAGTAATCTACTTTTTTGATTTCCCTCATATGCTCCTTTATTCTTATATGTAATTCTCTTATTGTTTTCCCAATATACCCAAGTCCACAAGGTCAACTTATAAGATAAACTTATTTTGGTCTTATAATTAAAAAATGCTTATACATATTTACATTCCCCACAGGTTTTTCTAAGGTCCTTTTATTTGTTATAAATTCACAAATGGTACAATTTCTGCACCTATACATTCCTTTCTTCCTATATTATCTTCTACCTCCTGGACGATACTTCCTGAGGACCAGACTGGACGATATCTAGGGTGACTAAAGAATTTAATTTCAGATGGGAAGGAAAAAGGTTTTTTATCTAAGAAGAAGAAACCTTTATGTTAATCAAACTCCTAAAAAACGTTTTTTACACCCATCCCTAAAATTCATAAGAACGAGTCCACTCCCCCAGGCCGTCCGATCATATCAGGGGTTAATAGTTTAAACAAGCTAATTTATCCACTTACTTGCATTTCTTTCTGAAACTTTAAATGAAACTAGTTCCAGCTTATTCGAGAGACACTAAGGACATCTTATACCTTAACTAAATTCATGGAGTCAAAGTTATTTTTTGGTTACCCTGATGTTACATCCTTATATACAGTAATACCACACAAAGACAGAGTGGATTTGGTTAATATTTTTGGAAAAACAGGGAGATTTGGATAATATGATTCATTTTTTGGACAATGTATGTTATTCGTGTTAAAAAGAAATTTATTTTAATTTGATGGAAAGTTTTTTAATCAAATTAATGGTACAGCCATGGGAACCCAGTTGACTCCTAATTATGCTAATCTATCTGAGGGTAGATGGGAAGAAACTAATATATAGTAACAAATTATCAAACAGTATGGAGTACTATGGCATAGATTTATAGACAATGCTTTATGATTTAGGATGGTTCAAGAGAATAACTAAACAATGCATTGTTAGAGAAATGATCAACCTCAGAATATTTGACATTTCTAAGCTGTATTAGTAAAGAGAGTACATTTTTTGGATCTTGAAATATCAGTTGTAGAGGGGGGTTTAAATACTAAGACCTTTTTTAAAGATGTTGATTCTAATGCATACATACATTACATTAGCTGTCACAAAAACTGGTTGGAAAATACTCCAATAGGACGCTTCTAAGGATGAACAAAATTATGGATTATGAAGAACAAAGTAAATTTGATTTAAAAAATTCTCAGAAAAGGAGTATACTACTTAATACTTAATAAAAAAACCGTATTACTAAGGCAGCGAGAAAAGTAATAAAGGGAGAGACAGACACTTCTAGTTCCGAGAAACAAAACGAAATCAGAAATTAAAGGAATGTTCAAAAATTATATTGGATTATACATAGAGGTGGGAAAATAGTTAAATCAATTAAAAAGCATTGGTATTATTGAGGAATGATAAGGATTTAGGAGAATTAGTCCCAAAACAACAAAAATCTTTTTTAAAAAACAAAATTTGCAAAGTATTTTAGCTCCAACAGCAGTACCAGGGATAAAGTATAGCATAGTGTAGTACAGTATAGTACAGTTGTACAGTATAGTATAGTAATATACAGTTTAGTACAGTTTAGTACAGTTTAGTATAGTACAGTTTTACAGTTATAGTATAGTTAGTACAGTACTGTATAGTATAGTGCAGTACAGTATAGTATAGTACAGTATCTATACTAATAAAAGGCAAAGCCCTCACTCACTCACTCACTCATTCACTCACTCCACCCACTCACTCATCACTAATTCTCCAACTTGCCGTGGAGGCAGGCGGCTTAAATTTGGCAGGCTCATTCATTGCACCTTACTTACAAAAGTTAAGCAGGTTTCGTTTCGAAAAGGCAAAGCCCTCACTCACTCACTCACTCACTCATCACATTCATTCTCACTAATCTCCCACTTGCCGTGGAGGCAGACGGCTTAAATTTGGCAGGTTCATTCATTGCACCTTACTTCCAAAAGTTAAGCAGGTTCGTTTCGAAAAGGCAAAGCCCCACTCACTCACTCACTCACTCACTCATCACTACTCATCACTAATTCTCCAACTTGCCGTGGAGGAAGACGGTTTAAATTTGGCAGGCTCATTCTTGCACCTTACTTACAACGTTAAGCAGGTTTCGTTTCGAAAAGGCAAGCCCTCACTCACTCACTCACTCACTCATCACTACTCATCACTAATTCTCCAACTTGCCGTGGAGGCAGACGGCTTAAATTTGCAGGCTCATTCATTGCACCTTACTTACAAAATTAAGTAGGTTTCGTTTCGAAAAGGCAAACCCTCACTTACTCACTCACTCACTCCCTCACTACTATTCTCCAACTGGCCTCACTCATCCAATTTCTCCAACTTGCCGTGGAGGCAGACGGCTTAAATTTGCCAGGCTCATTCATTGCACCTTACTTACAAAAGTTAAGCAGGTTTCGTTTCAAAAAAGGCAAAGCCCTCACCACTCATCACTAATTCTCCAACTGCCGTGGAGGCAGACAGCTTAAATTTGGTAGGCTGATTCATTGCACCTTACTTACAAAAGTTAAGCAAGTTTCGTTTCGAAAAGGCAAAGCCCTCACTCACTCACTCACATCATCACTAATTCCTCCAACTTGCCGCCCTCACTCACTCACTCACTCATCACTAATTCTCCAACTTGCCTCACTCATCACTCATTCTCCAACTTGCCGTGGAGGCAGACGGCTTAAATTTGGGGCACCTTACTACAAAGTTAAGCAAGTTTCGTTTCGAAAAGGCAAAGCCCTAACTCTCTCACTCACTCACTCACTCATCACTAACTCATCATTATTCTCCAACTTGCCGTGGAGGCAGACGGCTTAAATTGGCAGGCGCGTTCATTGCACTACTTACAAAAGTTAAGCAGGTTTTTTTTCTAATGGCAAAGCCTTATTCTTTCTCAGGGCCAATTCTACCATGGGCAGAGTGAGACATTTGTCCAGGCGGCACCTCTGCACTGAAGAAGAAAGGCAGCAGAACAGGCAGCGGTGGAAATTTTTTTCCCCCTTGACTTGGTCAAGAAAAAAAAGGAATTTCCCCTGTAACAGTAAATGATGATTGTTAAAATCATTTCATATGGTTAGTTAGCTTTAGTTAGTTTGTTAAACCAGGTTAGACTAGTTAGATTAGTCTACTGAAAGAGTCTACTTTTCGCTAAAATCTTTTATACTACAGAAAGTATGGCATTTCTAATGTATTGTACAGTTGAACCAACATGTATAGCACACACTATAAATAAGTCATTTTGATTTGAGTCCTGGAGATCACTTACTCTTACTTACTCTGCTGCCTACCACAACTCTAGTATGCTGCAAAATTCTGGCTCCCTCACCCCTTATGCGATCTCCTCCACCGGTCAGCTCTCCTCTCACTGTTGGCTCCATGTTGATGGCTGCCTTCTGATCTTACTCCACGTGGTGTGTTTTTGGCAATGCAGACGATTAGCACTCCAAAATAGCATCTTAGACCTGCGTGGCTCGTCTCCAGCTTGCAGAAAGGAGTTCCGGTACCTGGATGGATCCCTCCGCTCGTGATGACTCCAGGGTATGAGGATGCTGGTCAATTACAGCTACTTATGTCGTGGGATAGATGAAGGTAAGTAAAGCGATCTGTGCAAAATAACTGTGCAAAATACAATAAAAAATAGAAACTACCACTGTGCAGTATATGCTACCGTTTCGTCCATACTCCGACTTCATCAGGCATGAAAAGGGAAACATTCAATTTCCTTTTTAAAAATTTGGGATAAACCAAATGACACATTTTAATAGGGGAGGGCTATAAAGTACAAAAGCATACTCACCATTCAATGAAATATAGTATACAGCCAAAATATTTGCTACATACCTTAGTTACAGATTAAAACCTTTTAGAGCTAATATCTCGCTACATCTTAAAGTTACATAGTTAATGTATTAAAATACTTTAATCCTAAATAATTATATAATACATAAAATTTTTTAGATAATACATTATTTATCATTAGACTGCTTTATAAATTACAGGTATATCATTTCATTTAATCCACCGGGATATACAGTCTGCTATTCAAATATCAGCTTTTCCTCCAACTTTAATAACTTTTGTTAAGGGCCCCGCTCCTTATATATCTCCTATACTAATATTTCCTATTACTGTTACTTCACTACCTTTAAATGATACATTATGAAATAGATTAAAGTGGTTGAAATTTGGGAAACATAACAGTAAATCTACTTTTTTGATTTCCCTCAATGCTCCTTATTCTTATATGTAATTCTCTTATTGTTTTCCCAATATACCCAAGTCCACAAGGTCAACTTATAAGATATACTACTATTTTAGTCTACAATTAAAAAAAATCCTTATACAATATTACATTCCCCCCAGGTTTTTCTAAGGTCCTTGTGTTTGTTATAAATTCACAAATGGTACATTTCCGCATTAAATTCCTTTCATTCTTCCTATATTATCCTCTGCCTCCTTTCCGATTGCCACTTGGAGTCAGGAAGGAATTTTTTCCCCCTTCATAAATTTGGTGGGTTTTTTTTTTGCCTTCCTCTGGATCAACAGTTAGGCAGGAAATGAGGATATTGCAGATGGGTTGGACTGGATGGACGTATGTCTTTATTCAACCTCAATACTATACTATACTATATACTGTACTATACTATACTGTACTGTACTGTACTGTACTGTACTGTACTATACTATACTATACTGTACTATACTATATTATACTGTACTGTACTATACTGTACTGTACTGTACTATACTATACTATACTGTACTATACTATACTATACTGTACTGTACTATACTATACTATACTGTACTATACTATACTATACTGTACTGTACTGTACTATACTGTACTGTACTATACTGTACTGCACTATACTCTACTATACTCTACTATACTGTACTATACTGTACTATAATATACTATACTATACTATACTGTACTATAATATACTATACTATACTGTACTATACTATACTATACTGTACTATACTATAGTGTACTGTACTGTACTATACTATACTACACTATACTATACTATACTGTACTATACTGTGTATACTATACTGAATATACTTACTTACATATATACTATACGTATACTGTACTATACTATAGTGTACTGTACTGTACTATACTATACTGTACTACACATACTATACATACGAGTATACTATACTGTACTGTACTATACTGTACTATACTATAGTGTACTGTACTGTACTATACTATACTGTACTACACTATACTATACTATACTGTACTATACTGTAGTATACTATACTGTAATATACTATACTGTACTGTACTATACTGTACTATAATGTACTATACTATACGTACTATACTATACTATACTGTACTATACTATAGTGTACTGTACTGTACTATACTATACTGTACTACACTATACTATACTATACTGTAGTATACTATACTGTACTGTACTATACTGTACTATACTATAGTGTACTGTACTGTACTATACTATACTGTACTACACTATACTATACTATACTATACTGTACTACACTATACTATAGTACTATACTAGTATACTATACTGTACTATACTATACGTACTATTACTGTACTATACTATACTGTACTATACTATAGTGTACTGTTACATACATACTGTACTACACTATACTATAACTATTACTGTTACTACACTAACAGACTTACGTATACTGTAGTATACTATTACTGTACTATACTATACTGTACTATACTGTACTATACTATACTGTACTATATTGTACTATACTATACTATACTGTACTATACTATACTATAACTATACTATACTGTACTGTACTATACTCTATATACTCTACTATACTCTACTATACTCTACTGTACTAACTGTACTATACTGTACATATATACTATACTATACTACTATACTAACGTACTGTACTGTACTATACTACTGTACTACACTATACTATACTATACTGTACTATACTGTAGATATACTACTGTACTATACATATGGACTATATTGTATACTAGAAAATACCCGCGCTTCACAGCGGAGATGTATTGAAATAACGTTTTAGTAAGAAAGCAATAATGTATCAAGATTGCTGAATCACTCGGCACTTGATATATAAAGAAAGACAATTCAATAAGCTTTACGATAATGCAACACTCATAACTTAATTTAATATTATATTTTTTATTCAACTATGAATTTTGGTGAAAAAAAACCCCACCACCCCCTCCCCCGCCCGCCCTAATACCCCCCACTATTCCTCTCTGTCCACCCTCCAAACACTTCTCCTTACACCTCAGCCAGTCCCCGCACACACCCTGAATTTTTGGTAAAAATCGGTCCAGCCGTTCAAATTCTATTCCCCCCCCCATTCACCCCACCCTAAAAAAAAATATTTTGTTAATCTTTTACTGGTAAAGGAGTAGTGATGAGTGTGGCCAGTTGCAGAATTAGTAGTGAGTGAGTGAGTGAGGGCTTTGCCTTTTCGAAACGAAACCTACTTAACTTTTGTAAGTAAGGTGCAATGAATGAGCCTGCCAAATTTAAGCCTCTGCCTCCACGGCAAGTTGGAGAATTAATGATGAGTTAGGGGATGATGAGTGAGTGAGTTAGGGCTTTGCCTTTTCGAAACGAAACCTGCTTAACTTTTGTAAGTACGGTGCAATGAATAAGCCTGCCAAATTTAAGCCGTCTGCCTCCACGGCAAGTTGGAGAATGAGTGATGAGTGAGGCAAGTTGGAGAATTAGTGATGAGTGAGTGAGTGAGTGAGGGCGGCAAGTTGGGAATTAGTGAGAGAGTGAGTGAGTGAGGGCTTTGCCTTTTCGAAACAAAACTTGCTTAACTTTTGTAAGTAAGGTGCAATGAATCAGCCTGCCAAATTTAAGTGTCTGCCTCCACGGCAAGTTGGAGAATAGTGATGAGTGAGTGAGGGCTTTGCCTTTTCGAAACGAAACCTCTTAACTTTTGTAAGTAAGGTGCAATGAATGAGCCTGGCAAATTTAAGCCGTCTGCCTCCAGGCCAAGTGGAGAATTAGTGATGAGTGAGGCCAGTTGAAGAATAGTAGTGAGTGAGTGAGTGAGTAAGTGAGGGCTTTGCCTTTTCGAAATGAAACCTGCTTAACTTTTGTAAGTAAGGTGCAATGAATGAGCCTGCCAAATTTAAGCCGTCTGCCTCCACGGCAAGTTGGAGAATTAGTGATGAGTACGGCAAGTTGGAGAATTAGTGATGAGGGAGTGAGTGAGTGAGTGAGACCCCGAAGACAAAGACGTGGGAGGAACATTTAGGGGAGGCCAGGCGCCCTTGCGGACCATGGGGAAATGTTTAGCAGGGACTAGTTATAGGCTAGGCTGTATTACTGTTTATGTGTGATTTATCTTTTTATCTGTCTGTTTAATCTGGCCCAGTTATTTCTCTTTTACTATTGTTCAGTAAACTTTATTGCTGGGTAGAACCGTTGTTTGTGTCTGTGTGGCATCGTGTACCCTCTGAATCTGTGAGCCCTCCGCCTCACTATTTCTAGTCTTTTTCATTTGGCGCTGCGAGCAGGGTACATTGATCGCCATGCAGAACCCAACCGGTCATGAGGCGGCTCCTGCCTTAGCCCCCATTGCCCCTCCTGCCGTGGGAGTAGCCCCGACCATGTGTTTGCCCGCAGGAGCAATATTGAACCAGCTAGTACGTTTCGACGGCCAGAACATGCTGCTAGAAGACTGGGCCAATTACCTAAAAAGTACCCTCAGGTTGTATAATTTGACTCCTGATCTGCAATCCGACATGGCGCTGAACGGGATGCGAGACGCACTGTAATGCTACGCCCGGAAGGGGAGAGGAAGCCGCTGGAAATCTTAATGATTGATTATATTTTGATTGGTCAGTCGGTAAGTGGACACCAATATTGCCTTGTGATGACTGATCACTTTACAAAGTTCGCTGTGGCGGTACCTACCCACGACCAGACGGCAGAGTCAGTCACTCGTGTGGTGTGCCAACACTTCATACAGGTGTATGGGTGCCCGAAGCGGATTCATTCCGATCAAGGAGCTTGTTTCCAAGGAAAGTTAATGGAGCAGCTATGTCGGTTGTATGGGATGGAGAAGTCAAGGACGACACCATATCACCCACAGGGAAATGGAGCCTGTGAAAGGTTCAACAGGACGCTCCTACAGATGCTTCACACCCTGGAGAAAGAAAAGAAGCGGCGAGTATTTGCCTGAATTACTCTGGGCATATAATAATCGTGTTCATAACACTACCGGCTATACTCCACATATGCTGCTGTTCGGCCGCCCAGGACAGGAAGTTGCTGAAATGAATCTGGGTTCACTGTCATAAGAGTCTTCTAGGACAGTTGACTCATGGGTGCAGGAGCACCAGGACAAACTGAGAACTGTATATCGGCTGGTCAAAGAGAAGTTGCAACAGCTACCCACTAGGGATCGCCAAACACTGCAGACTACTCCCTTGATGCCGGGTGACAGAATATTGGTGCGTGCTAAACGACCCGTAGACAAATTGGATGACCGCTGGGAATCACTACCATATATTGTGATGAGGCAGGTGTATCCGGAAGGCCCGGTCTACGATGTGCAAAAGGAAAACTTTACTGGACCGATTCGAAGATTACACCGTAACATGCTCAGGCCCTGTCTCTCAGAGAGTAGCCCCCCGACAGACAATTCTGGAGGGGTACAGCAGCGATCTTCGAAACCTCTGAGTCCAAGAAATGTGGAATGGTGTGTAATCCCTACACTTCCTTCACAGACTAGTGAATCACCCGCTCCTAATGGTGCAGCAGCAGAGGCTACCACTGAGAATGCCCTACCACCCCGGGAGGAGTCGGGCCTAGTTCCTGCACTGACTACGGAAAACTTAGGCCTACGCAGGTCGGAGCGCTCCACGGCAGGTATTCCCCCTCAACGCTATGCAGCAGATGAGTTTATTTGGTGAAGTTGTCGGGACGCCAATGTTTTAGTGGGGTGGCATGTAAGGAATATTGAGCCATGTACTACAATATACTTGTATTTAGTTATTCACTTTAGTCAGTAGGTGGCAGCAAAGGGAAAATAACAAGTTCCAGTGCCAGGGAGGGGGACAAGGCTAGAAAAAAAAGAAAAGAAAAGGAAGTTGTAGAGGGTGGGGGTCTGTGGAGCATGGTAGGAGCTGTAGGCCAGGGGAATTGTTTGGGACAGGAGAGGAGATCTCTGTGTGAGAGAATTGGGGCTCCTTACTACTGTACCTCAGGACAGCTTCACAGCAGACTGTTTGGGGATTTTCCTGTCTGTGCGGATTGGCCGTGGAAAGTTCTGTGGATCCAGAAGGAAGCGTGGAAAGGCCGCTTAAAGCACCCGAGGTACTGTAAGCGCAGTTTGGCTGCATCATCGTGCATACCGGTGAGTGTAATCTATACAGGATGGCACTGTGGATAGGAATACAGACAGCTATGTAATCTATACAGGATGGCACTGTGGATAGGAATACAGACAGCTGTGTAATCTATACAGGATGGCACTGTGGATAGGAATACAGACAGCTGTGTAATCTATACAGGATGGCACTGTGGATAGGAATACAGACAGCTGTGTAATCTATACAGGATGGCACTGTGTATCGAAAAGGCAAAGCCCTCACTCACTCACTCACTCACTCATCACTAACTCATCACTAATTCTCCAACTTGCCGTGGAGGCAGACGGCTTAAATTTGGCAGGCTCATTCATTGCACCTTACTTACAAAATTAAGTAGGTTTCGTTTCGAAAAGGCAAAGCCCTCACTTACTCACTCACTCACTCACTCACTACTAATTCTCCAACTGGCCTCACTCATCACTAATTCTCCAACTTGCCGTGGAGGCAGACGGCTTAAATTTGCCAGGCTCATTCATTGCACCTTACTTACAAAAGTTAAGCAGGTTTCGTTTCGAAAAGGCAAAGCCCTCACTCACTCATCACTAATTCTCCAACTTGCCGTGGAGGCAGACAGCTTAAATTTGGTAGGCTGATTCATTGCACCTTACTTACAAAAGTTAAGCAAGTTTCGTTTCGAAAAGGCAAAGCCCTCACTCACTCACTCACTCATCACTAATTCTCCAACTTGCCGCCCTCACTCACTCACTCACTCATCACTAATTCTCCAACTTGCCTCACTCATCACTCATTCTCCAACTTGCCGTGGAGGCAGACGGCTTAAATTTGGCACCTTACTTACAAAAGTTAAGCAAGTTTCGTTTCGAAAAGGCAAAGCCCTAACTCTCTCACTCACTCACTCACTCATCACTAACTCATCATTAATTCTCCAACTTGCCGTGGAGGCAGACGGCTTAAATTTGGCAGGCGCGTTCATTGCACCTTACTTACAAAAGTTAAGCAGGTTTTTTTTCTAAATGGCAAAGCCCTCACTCACTCACTCACTCACTCATCACTAATTCTCCAACTTGCCGTACTCATCACTAATTCTCCAACTTGCCGTGGAGGCAGACGGCTTAAATTTGGCAGGCTCATTCATTGCACCTTACTTACAAAAGTTAAGCAGGTTTCGTTTCGAAAAGGCAAAGCCCTCACTCACTCATCACTAATTCTCTATAGTATAGTACAGTATAGTACAGTATAGTATAGTATAGTATAGTATAGTACAGTATAGTACAGTATAGTACAGTACAGTATTGTATAGTACAGAACAGTATAGTACAGTATAGTACAGAATAGTATAGTACAGTACAGTATAGTACAGTATAGTATAGTATAGCACAGTATAGTACAGTATAGTATAGTATAGTATAGTACAGTATAGTATAGTATAGTACAGTATAGTACAGTATAGTATAGTATAGTATAGTATAGTACAGTATAGTACAGTATAGTATAGTACAGTACAGTATAGTACAGTATAGCATAGTATAGTATAGTACAGTATTGTATAGTATAGTATAGTATTGTATAGTATAGTACAGTATAGTACAGT
>JAACNH010000040.1:0-23795 GCA_019447015.1 Hymenochirus boettgeri | reverse complement strand
GATAGTCATACAGACAGCTGTGTATCTATCCCGGAGGCACTGTGTCTAGGGCTAGAGAAAGCTGTGTAATCGTATACAGGATGGCACTGGTATAGGGATAGGGCCAGCGTGGAATCATACAGGATGGAATGTGTATAGGAATACATGACAAGCTGTGTAAATCTATTCAGGATGGCATGTGTATGGGGATACAGACAGTGTGTTAATCTATACAGGTGGCCCTGTGGATAGGGAATACAGACAAGCTGTGTAATCTATGACAGGATGGCACTGGTGTATAGGAATAAAGAAGACCGTCTGTTAATATATACAGGATGGCGACTGTGTATAGGATAAGACAGCTATGGATATCTATACAAGATGGCACTGTGATAGGAATACAGTACAGCTAGTGTTTTAGGATCCTAATGGATACAGCGTACAACATTGGCACTGTGGATAGAATACAGACAGCGGTGCTAATACGACTATTAGCACGTGAAGATCGCACGTGGCTCTATCGGTAATGTATGAGAGAATCACAAGAGCAGCTATGTAATCTATACACAGGATGGCCACTGGTGGATAGATATAGCATCATATCACACCATAATGCACGTATAGTGACTAGACAGTGGATCATACAAGATGGCACGTGTTTCAGGACTAAGACGCAGGCTATGCAGAGGCCGTAGAAAACTGTGTAATGTATACAGGATGGCACTTGGCAAGGATGCAGAGTAGTGATATAACAGATGGGCACGGAAAATCCGAGGACTGTGTAATGTATACAGGATGCACTGTGGTATTAGGAATACTAGACAGCTGTGATAAATCTTATACAGGAATGGCAACGTGGTATAAGGAATACAGACAGCTGTGTAATCTATACAGGGTGGGCACTGTGGATTAGGAATGACAGGAAACATCTAGTGTAATCTATACAGGGTGGCGGTGTGTATGGGGATACAGAACAGCTTGTAACTAATACAGGAATGGCTACTATGGATAGGAATACCGACAGCTGTGTAAATCTATACAGGATGGCATTGGATAGAACTACAGACAGTGTGTAATCTGATACAGGGTGCAACTGGATATAGGAATACAGACGCTATGTCATCTAATCAGGATGGCACTGTGTTGAAAGGAATCAAGACAGCTGTGTATCTATACAGATGGCACTGGGTGTATAGGAATACAGGACAGGCTGTATAGGCATACGGATGCACTTGTGTATAGGAGACTAGACGACAGCTGTGTAATCTATACAGGAGTGGACACTGTAGAGTAGGAATACGGCGACAGCTGTGTAATCGTATACAGGAGGGGGAGATGGCACTAGTGGGATAGGGAATCAGACAGCTGTGTAATGTATACAGGTATGGCGACTGTGGAATAGGAATACAGACACTGGTAGTAAGTATGCCTGGGTGGTAGGATACTATAAAGGACTGTGTCTATACAGGCACTGTGGATAGGAATACAGACAGAGTGTGTAATCTAACCAGTGATGGCACTGGTGGATAGGATATCACAGACAGCTGTGTAATCTATAACAGGATAGGCACTGTGGATAAGGAATACAGACGCTGGAATCTATACAGATGGCTCTGGAATACACAGTGGTGTATCAGGGCACTGATGTAATAGGTGTAAATTATATATTGAGCCATGTACTACAATATAACTTGTTATTTATTATTCAATTGTAGGTCAGTAGGATGCGACAAAGGTGAAAATAACCAAGTTCCAGTGACAGGGAGGGGACAAAGGACTAGAAAAAAAAGAACGAAAGTAAACGAGTTGTAGAGGTGTGGGGGTCTGTGGCTCTGGTAGTGAGGCTGTAGGCCAAGGGGAGATCGTTTGGGGACAGGAGAGGAGATTCTCTGTGTAGAGAATTGGGGCTCCTTACTACTGGTCCTCAGGACAGTTCACACAGACTGTTTGGGGATTTTTTGTTCTGTGGTGCAGCTTGGCCAGTGGGAAAAAGTTTGTGGATCGCAGAAGGAAGCGTGGTGTGAAAGGCCACTTAAAGCACGGGCCAGGACTGTAAGCTGCAGTTTGGCTGCATCATCATCGTGCATCACCGTGACATTTGGTATATTACAGTACATTGCCAGAGACAATGTGCCCTTGGCTTGAGATAGCGAATGAGGAAGGCTTGGTGTAAAGGAGACAAAAACAATAATATACACCTGTGGATTCAATATATATTGGCAATACTTTAGGGAGTAGACCCCAGAGGACAAAGACGTGGGACAAGGGGGAGCCACATGTTAGGCACAGGGGCGGCTTTGCGAATGTGAATGTTTAGAGCGGACTATGTTATATGGCTAGGCGTTATTAATGTTTATGTGTGATTTATTTTTATCTGTCTGTTTAATCTGGCCCAGGTATTTTGCTTTTACTATTGTTCCAGTAAACTTTAATTGCTGGGTAGAACCGTTGTTTGTGTCTGTGTGGCATCGCTGTACCTCTGAATCTGTGAGCCCTCCTCCTCACTATTTCTAGTCTTTTCATTTTGGCGCTGCGAGCAGGGTACATGATCGCCATGCAGAAACCCAACCGGTCATGGATGCGGCGTCCTGCCTAGCCCCCATTGCACCTCCTGGCGTTGAGTACACCCGACCAGTGTGTTTGCCCCAGAGCAATATGTGAACCAGCTAGTACGTTTCGAACGGCACAGACATGCTGCTAGAAGACGGGCCAATTACCTAAAAAGTACCCTCAGGTTGTATAATTTTGACCGCCTGATCTGCAATCGACCATGGCGTTGAACGGGAGCGAGACGCACTGTTAATGCTACGCCCGGAAGGGGGAAGAGAGACCTGGAGCCATACTCTCAATTCTTGAGCCTATCTAACGGATAAATGGCCGGCAATGGCAGGACCTAGGTCCTCGCTTATTCACTCGGCTCCAGGTTAAAGATGAAAAATATTCCCCAGTGTGCGAATCTCTTCAAGAGATATGGGCACACATACAGAAAAGAGAAGCCATGGCGGCATCATCTGCGAACTGGAGAACAAATCCTTCGGGACCAGTTTGTTCTTGGATTGCCGCAGTTCCCCCCCTCCCTCCCAGAATCCTCAGGACACGCATCCTGGTGGGATGCTACTGCAGTTTCACAAGGTACAGGGCTGAAGCGGTTCACAGAGACAAGGAGGATGCCTGACGGAGCTTCCACCGTGCAGGGTGCAAGGCTGCAAAGAAGTCTGGAAAACCCCCCTCTGAGGAGGGGAGCTGCGAGAGACAGTGAAGCACTTTAGTGCACCCTGGGGAGAAATCCAGAAACAGTTGTCCCAGTTGCATGTTTCAGCAATGGCCCAGTCAGCCGGATTACTGGCGAGGAGTGCCGCTCCAATGGGTCGATATCCCGCTGTCACAGAGACCAGAGTAGGGAGGTTCCCGAGGACACTGGCTGGCCGGACACACACCTGAGAGGCGCAGTCGTGGGGTCCTCCGAGAAACCGGAGAACACTATGGGCCCACAGTGTTGGATTTGTCGAGAAAAGAAGAGACATATTTCCCTCAATGCCGCAAAGGGCCTACATCAGAAACAGCCGACCGTTTAAACGGGAATCCCTCGCGTAAGTGGTGCATCGCGGGAGGAAGCCAGGTGCCCAGTTATTCCTGAAACCCTCCGGGAACCTGGTGGCCGAAAGCCCCTACCTAAAAGTGCAAATTGAAGAACAACAGATGGTTGTGGGTTCTTATGACACAGGTTCTGAAGTTTCCACCAAGCAATGGAGTTCTTCGAAAAAAGCTCGCCACCATTGAATCCTGACAGGGTACCTTGATTAAGCTCGACGGGCGTAATCAGACTACTATACCAGTGAGTTGGAGTGGGCTTGTGATGCGGATGAAGTTATTGGACAGGATATGTTGGCCAGGAAGGGGGTGGTCTGGTAGAGACATCCGGCTCGTGTGGAGCCCCCGTGGATGGGGATGAAATGTCCTAGCCGGAGATAGCTAAGATCAGCGTCCTGTTTAACAAGGAAGGGTCCAAGCTACTGGAAGAAAATGAACTTCCCCCAGGACCTACCCCGAGAGTATCCAAGGCTTATTCGGACCTGACGGTGTCTGCAAAACATCCCTGAAAATAGCAGCCTGGGAGCAGTGGTATGCCCGATTGAAGAGCCTGTATCGTACTCCCATGACAAGGAAAGGATATGCGACATGGCCTTCGGAGGCTGTCGAAATTGAATGGGGTAGGAGTGCTATAGAGCCACCTGGGTTGTATCAGAAGCTGCGGCCTGAGCCCAGTGGGTGCCAGAAACCATTGCAACAGTAATGACGGGGCCTGTGTCGTCCGGTGTATCACATACATGACCTGAAGTTACGTTCCATGACTGGAGAGAAAGTGCTGAGCTATATGTACTGCAAGCAGAACCACTCAACCAGGCAGACAATTTGCCCTACGGGCCATTGATGAATGTGCCTGGACCCCTGCAGTGGACCAGACTAGTTGGAAGGCCCACGTCTGCGTGGAATGGCAGACGGATCTTGGAGCAAATGAAGATTGATGCCAACCATTGGAGCTCTGAGAGGGACCGCTCGGTCCAAGACACGACCTATATGTGGGGGGTCATCACAGGAGAGGCTTTTGATGAGTTTAAGAGAGCCCTGATAGTGCCCCCATTCGGAATGCACAATTGACAAACCATTATGCTCTACACAGATGGAAGTCTGTAGTGGGTTAGGAGCGGTTGCTGGCCCAGAACAGGTAATGGGCAAGAACGAGTCATCGCATATGCTAGATCGTCTTCCCTTACGGGATCCGAACGCAATCCAGAAAATACAGCTCCTTTAAACTCGAACTGTTGGCATTGGTATAGGGCAATGACTGAAAAGTTTCTGGGTATCTCACCGGAGCAAAGGTCCTATTAAGGACGGACAATAACCCCTTGGCACATCTGCATAATGCAAAGCTGGGCGCCTTAGACAAAGATGGATGCGCAGGCTAGCGAAGTTTTGATATTCCATCAAGTACCGTGCCTGTCGGAGGCGTCGGAATATTGAAGGGGTGGGTAGGAGTGCTCATAGAGCCACGGGTGTTCAGACAGGACGGAGCCCAGTGGTTGCCAGCAGAACATTGCAACAGTAATGGACGGCCAGTGGGTAGTCCGGTGTATCAACATACATGACCATGAAGTTACGTTCCATGCTGGAGGAGAAGGGCTGAGCTACATGTACTGCAAGGAGAACCACTCACAGGCAGACAATTTGCCCTACGGGCCATGAGAATGATGCCTCGACCCTGCAGTGACCAGAATCAGTGGAAGAGCCACGTCTGAGTGGAATGGCAGACGGATCTTGGAGCAAATGAAGATTGATGCCAACCAATTTACCACCGATCAGTTGGAGAAGGTCGAAGCAGTAGGATGGGAGTTTCAATCCCACTTTTCCCGAAATGAAGAGGATTTGGCTGCACAACCGTTATAGAGCATGAAATACACCGACGGGATACTCCCCAATTCGAGAAAGGTTACCGGCAGATTCCACCCACTCTCTACAAAGAGGTGAAGGCAATGCGTCTCAAATGTTAGTTAGTGGAGTAGTCAACGAGAGTCAGAGCCCATGGGCGGCACCAGTGGTTTGGACGGAAGAAGGAGGGTCCTTGAGGGTTTTGCGTGGACTATAGAAAGTTAAACGCCGCACGGTAAAGGACGCTTTTCGCTGGCCAAGGATGAGGAGTCTCTGACGGCATTACAGAGGGCCAAATATTCTCAACCTTGGACTTGGCCAGTGGCTACTGGCAAGTACTATGGACGAGAAGATAGACAGAAGACAGCCTTTATCTTACCTATGGGGTTGTATGAGTTCACAGGATGCCTTTCGGGTTAACCAATGCTTCCAGGTACATTTCACAGCCTATGGAACACTGCCTGGGGGAATGAATTTTGACAATTCAATCTACCTAGATGACGTAATAACCATGCTCCACATTTGAAGAAATTTGAGAGATTGCGGCAAGTGTTAAGCAGACTCCGTTGCCCATGGTCTCAAGATCAAACCAAGGAAGGGTCATCTCTTTCAAACAAGTTAGAGTATCTGGGACACGTCGTACAGCTAGGAGGAGTCAGCGGAGAAGTAAGATAGAGGCAGTGGGTAAGTGGCCGCAGCCTAAACACTTCGAGAATAGTAAGGGTGTTTCTTGGGTTGGCTGGGTATTATCGAAGATTTATAGAGGCTTCGCAAAGTTGCCGGACCGCTACATGAGCTCTTGAGAGGGAACGCTCAGGGTCCAAAGACACGACCCTATATCGTGGGGTCATCACAGGAGAGTTTTGATGAGTGTAAGGAGCCCTTGATCAGTGCCCCCATCTGGCATATGCACAATATGACAAACCATTTATGCTCTAACACAGATGGAAGTCTGTATGGGTTAGGAGCGGTTGCTGGCCAAGAACAAGATGGGCAAGAACGAGTCATCGCAATGCTAGTCGCTCCTAGGGATTCCGAACGCAATCCAGAAAATACAGCTCCTTAAACTCGAACTGTTGGCATTGTATGGGCAATGACGAAAAGTTCTCGGGTATCACTGGAGCAAAGGTCCTAGTAAGGAAGGACATAAACCCCTTGGGGACACATCTGCTAATGCAAAGCTGGGCGCCTTAGACAAAGATGGATGGCAAGGCTAGCGAAGTTTGATATTCCATCAAGTACCGGGCGGAAGGATACGCAAATGCAGAGGCCTGTCAGAGTCACCTGGGAAACCCCAACAGTTGAGGTGGACGAGGAAGATGAAGGGATGAAATACCTGATCGGGGCCGAGTGCCACAGCAGCCACCCTTGCAAGACTCAGTGGGGTGCTGCCCGAAGCACGGTATTGCTGGGAAAGATGAGGAAGAATGGGTCAGGTGCAAGACGATTCCTGAAATAAAGAGCTCAAGCATGGGTGAAGACAGGGGTAGGCCCAAAATGGAAGAGCGAAGAGCGCTTGTCCTCACGGTGGAGGAAGCTGTTACAACAGTGGGATCGTCTGCAAATCCGAAATAGAATAATGTACCGGAGGGTGTTTCTACCTACTGATCTTGAGGAGAGGTGTGCAGATGGTGATACCCAGAAACCTGGCTCATAGAGTGGCCCTCGAGGGGCATGAAAAGGGTGCTCACTTTGGTGTGGATACAGAGATTCGTTTACTGCCCGCAGTTGGAACAGATTGTCCGTGAAGTTGTGCCAGAAGTTGCCGAGCTGTGAACTTGCAAAACCCCCCTGAACATAGATAGCACCAAGTCAAGTTATTAAGACATCGGCGCCGCTGGAAATCTAATGATGATTATATTTTGATTGGTCAGTCTGTAAGTGGACACCAATATTGCTTGTGATGACTGATCACTACAAAGTTCGCTGTGGCGGTACCTCACCCACGACCAGACGGCAGAGTCAGCCACTCGGTGGTGTGCCAACACTTCATACAGGTGTATGGGTGCCCGAGCGGATTCATTCCGATCAGGAGTTGTTTCCAAGGAAAGTTAATGAGCAGCTATGTCGTTGTATGGGATGGAGAAATCAAGGACGAACCATATCACCCACAGGAAATGGAGCCTGTGAAAGGTTCAACAGGACGCTCCTACAGAGTGCTTCGCACCTGGAGAAAGAAAGAAGCGGCGCTGGACCCGAGGTTTGCCTGAATTAATCTGGGCATATAATAATCGTGTTCATAACACTACCGGCTATACTCCACATATGCTGCTGTTCGGCGGCCCAGGACAGGAAGTTGCTGAAATGAATCTGGGTTCACTGTCATAAGAGTCTTCTAGGACAGTTGACTCATGGGGTGCAGGAGCACCAGGACAAAATGAGAGAACTGTATATGCGCTGGTCAAAGAGAAGTTGCAACAGCTACCCATAGGGATCGCCAAACGGTGCAGACTACTCCCTTGATGCTGGGTGACAGAAATATGGTGCGTGATAAACGACCCGTAGACAAATTGGATGACCGCTGGGAATCACTACCATATATTGTTGAGAGCAGGTGTATCCGGAAGGGCCGGTCTACGATGTGCAAAAAGGAAAACTTTACTGGGACCGATTCGAAGATTACATCGTAACATGCTCAGGCCTGTCTCTAGAGAGAGTAGCCCGACAGACAATCTGGAGAGGGTACAGCAGCGATCTCGAAACCTCTGAGTCCAAGAACTGTGGAATGGTGTGTAATCCTCACTTCCTTCACAGACTAGTGGAATCACCCGCCCATGGGCAGCAGCAGAGGCTACCCTGAGAATGCCTACCACCCGGGAGGAGTCGGGCCTAGTTCCTGCACTGACTACGGAAAACTTAGGCCTACGCACGGGTCGGAGCGCTCCAAGGCAGGTACCCCCTCAACGCTATGCAGCAGATGAGTTTATTGGTGAAGTGTGTGGACGCCAAGTTTTTAGGGGGGGTGAGCATGTAAGGAATATTGAGCCATGTACTAAATATACTTGTATTTTAGTTATTCACTTAGTTATCAGTAGGTGGCAGCAAAGGGAAAATAACCAGTCAGTGCCAGGGGGGGGACAAGGCTAGAAAAAAAAGAAAAGAAAGGAAGTTGTAGCGGGTGGGGGTCTGTGGAGCATGGTAGGAGCTGTAGGCCAGGGAATTGTTGTGGACAGGAGAGGAGATCTCGTGTGTGAGAGAATTGGGGGCTCCTTACTACGTACCTCCGGACAGCTTCACAGCAAGTGTTGGGGATTTTCCGTCTGTGCGGATTGGCCGTGGAAAGTTCTGTGGATCCAGAAGGAAGCGTGGAAAGGCCGCTTAAAGCACCCGAGGTAATGTAAGCGCAGTTTGGCTGCCATCATCGTGCATACCGGTGACATTTTGTATATTACAGACATTGCCAGAGACAAACTTCCCTTGGCTTGGAATACGAATAGGAAGCTTGGTGTGTAAAGAGACACAACAAATTACCTGTGGATTACAAATAGTATGCGCAATACTTTAGGGTGCACCCGAAGACAAAGACGTGGGAGGAAAATTTAAGGGAGGCCAGGCGGCTGCGACCATGGGGAAATGTTTAGCAGGGACTAGTTATAGGCTAGGCTGTATTACTGTTTATGTGTGATTTATCTTTTTATCTGTCGTTTAATCTGGCCCAGTTATTCTCTTTTACTATTGTTCAGTAACTTTATTGCTGGGTAGAACCGTTGTTGTTGTTGTGTGCATGTGTACCCTCTGTAATCTGTGAGCCCTCACCTCACTATTTCTGTCTTTTTCATAGGGATACAGACAGCTATGTGATCTTACAGGTGGCACTGGGATAGGATACAGACAGCTGTGTATCTATACAGGATGCACTGTGTAAGGAATACAGACAGCTGTGTAATCTATACAGGATGACACTGTGGATAGGAATACAGACAGCTGTGTAATCTATACAGGATGGTCACTGGTGTATAGGAATACAGACAGCTGTTGTAACTATACAGGATGGCACTGTGTATAGGAATACAGACAGCTGTGAATCTAACGGATGGCATGTGTATAGGATACAGGACAGCTGTGAGATACTATACAGATGCACTGTGTAAGGAATACAGACAGCTATGTACTTCATACAGGATGGCACTGTGTATAGGAATACAGACAGCTGTGTAATCTATACAGATGGCACTGTGGTATAGGAATACAGAAGCTATGTAATCTATACAGGATGGCACTGTGTATAGGAATACAGACAGCTGTGTAATTCGTATACAGGATGGCACTGTGTATAGGAATACAGGACAGCTATGTAATTATACAGGATGGCACTGTGTATAGGAATACAGACGCTTGTTAATCTATAGGATGCACGGTAGGAATACAGACCTATGTAATCTATACAATGCACTGTGTATAGGAATACAGACAGTATGTAATCTATACAGGATGGCACTGGGTATAGGAATACAGACAGCTGGTAATCTATACAGGATGGCACTTGTATAGGAATACAGACAGCTTAATCTATACAGAATGGCACTGTGTATAGGAATACAGACAGCTATGTAATCTATACAGAATGGCACTGTGTATAGGAATACAGACAGCTTGGTATCTATACAGGATGGCACTGTGTATGAATACAGACAGCGTGTAATCTACGATGGCACTTGTTAGAATACAGACAGCTGTGTAATCTATACAGGATGGCACTGTGTATAGGGATAAAGACAGCGGTGTAATCTATACAGGAGGGCACGTGTATAGGATACAGTACAGCTGTGTAATCTATACAGGATGGCACGTGGGAGATACAACAGAGCTGTGTAATCTATACAGGGATGGCACTGTGTATAGGAATACAGACAGCTGTGTAATCTATACAGGATGCACTGTGTATAGGAATACACGACAGTGTGTAATCTATACAGGATGGCAATGTGTATAGGGGATACCAGACAGCTGTGATAATCTGATACAGGATGGCACTGTGTATAGGAATACAGACAGCTGTGTAATTATACAGGATGGCACTGTGTATAGGAATACAGACAGCTGTGTAATCTATACAGTGATGGCAATGTGTATAGGAATACAGACAGCGTGGTAATGTATACAGGATGGACTGTGTATAGGAATATACAGACAGCTTTGTAATCTATAAGGATGGCATGGATAGGAATACAGACAGCTGTGTAATGTATACAGGATGCACTGTGTATAGGAATACAGACAGCTGTGTAATCTATACAGGATGGACTGTGTATAGGAATACAGACAGCTGTGTAATCTAACAGGAGGCATACGTGTATAGGATACAGACAGCTGTGTAATCTATACAGGATGGCACTGGTATAGGAATACAGACAGCTGTGTAATCTATACAGGATGGCACTGTGATAGGAATACAGACAGCTGTGTAATCTATACAGGATGGCACTGTTATAGGAATACAGACAGCTGTGGTAATCTATCAGGATGGCCACTTGTGATAGGAATACAGGACAGCTGTGTAATCTATAGGATGCCATGTGGATAAGGAATACAGGACAGCTGTGTAATCTATAAAGCGATGGCATGTGGATAGGAATAACAGACAGCTGTGTAAATACAGGATGGCATGTGGATAGGAATACAGACAACTGTGTAATCTATACAGGATGGCACGGTGGTAGGAATACAGACAGCTGTGTAATTATACAGGATGGCACGTGGATAGGAATACGGACGCCAAAGGTTGTGTAATCTATACAGGATGGCATGTGTATAGATACAGACAGCTGTGTAATCTACAGGATGGCATGTGTATAGGAATACAGACGCTGATGGAATCTATACATGCGTGTATACAGATGGCGCTGTGTATAGGAATACAGAACAGCTGGTGTAATCTATACAGGGATGGCACTGTGTATCTCAGCTCGTATAGGATACAGACAGCTGTGTAATCATACAGGATGGCATGTGGAAGGAATCAGACGCTGGTAATCTATACAGGATGGCACTTGTATAGGAATACAGCAGCTGTGTAATCTATACAGGATGGCACTGTGGATAGGAATACAGACAGCTGTGTAATCTATACAGATGGCCAGGGATAGGATACAGCACTGTGTTGTATACGGATGCATGTGTAGGAATACAGACAGCTGTGTAATGTATACAGGATGCAATGTGTATAGGAATACAGACAGCTGTGTAGTCTATAAGGATGGCACTGTGATAGGAATACAGACAGGTGTAATCTATACAGGATGGCTCTGGGTATAGGAATACAGACAGCTGTGTAATCTATACAGGATGGCACTGTGGATTAGGAATACAGACAGCTATAATGCTAACGGATGGCACGTGGATAGGAATACAGACAGGATGTGTAATCTGAACAGGATGGCACTGTGGGTAGGAATACAGTCAGCGTGTAATCTATACAGGATGGCACTGTGGATAGAATACAGACAGCTGTGTAATCTATACAGGATGGCCACTGTGGGTAGAGAATACAGTCAGCTGTGTAATCTATACAGGATGGCACTGTGGATAGGATACAGACAGCTGTGTAATCTATACAGGATGCATGTGGTAGATCAGCAGCTGTGTAATTATACGGATGGCACTGGTATAGGATACAGACAGACTATGGAATCTATAACAGGATGGCACTGTGTATAGGAATACAGACAGCAGTGTGAATATATAAGGATGGCACTGGTGATCAGGAATACAGACAGCTGTGTAATCTTACAGGATGGCACTGTGATAGGAATACAGGGACAGCTGTGTAATGTATACAGGTGGCACTGTGTATAGGAATGCAGACAGCTCTGTGAATCTATACAGGATGGCACCAGGATAGGAATACAGACAGCTTGTGTATCTATACAGGATGGCACTGTGTGTAGGAATACAGACAGCTGTGTAATCTATACAGGATGGCACGCTTGGAAGGGAATACAGACAGCTATGTAATCTATACAGGATGGCACTGTGTATAGGAATACAGACAGCTGTGTAATCTATACAGGATGGCACTGTGTGTAGGAATACAGAGATCATGTGTAATCTTACCAGGATGGAACTGTGGATAGGAATACAGACAGCTGTGTATATCTATACAGGGTGGCACTGTGTATAGGAATACAGACAGCTGTGTGATCATACAGGGTGGCACTGTGGATAGGAATACAGGCTGTGTAAGTTACAGGATGACTGTGTATAGAATAGACAGACTTGTAATCTATACAGGATGGCACTGTATAGGAATACAGACAGCTGTGTAACTCTATCAGGATGGCACTGTGGATAGGAATACAGACAGCTGGTAATCTATACAGGATGCACTGTGAGATAGGAATACAGTAAGATGTGGTGTATCTATACAGGATGGCACTGTGGATAGAATACAGACAGCTGTGTAATCTATACAGGAGGCACTGTGTTAGGAATACAGACAGCTGTGTAATCTATACAGGATGGCACTTGTGTAGGATACAGACAGCTGTGTAATCTATACAGGATGGCACTGTGTATAGGAATACAGACAGCTGTGTAATGTAATAACGGTGGCACTGTGTATAGGAATACAGACAGCTGTGTAATCTATACGGATGGCACTGGGTATGGAATACAGACAGCTGTGTAATCTATACAGGATGGCACTGTGGATAGGGATACAGACAGCTATGTAATCTATACAGGATGGCACTGTGTATAGGAGATACAGACAGCTGTGTTAATCTATACAGGATGGCATGTGGATAGGAATACAGACAGCTAGGTCATTACAGGATGGCCCTGTGGATAGGAATACAGACAGATTGTAATCTATACCGGATGGCACTGTGGATAGGATACAGACAGCTGTTGTAATCTATACAGGATGGCACTGTGGGTAGGAATACAGTCAGCTGTGTAATCTATACAGGATGGCACTGTGTATAGGAATACAGACAGCTGTGTAATCTATACAGGATGGCACTGTGGATAGGAATACAGACAGCTATGATTAATCTATACAGGATGGGCACTGGGGGTAGGAATACAGACAGCTGTGTAATCATATACAGGATGGCACTGGTGGAGGAATACAGTCAGCTGTGAACTATTACAGGATGGCACTGTGTATAGGGATAAGACAGCTATGTAATCTATACAGGTGGACTGTGTATAGGAATACAGACAGCTGTGTGATCTATACAGGATGGCACTGTGTAATAGGAATACAGAAAGCTGTGTAATCTATTAAGGATGGCACTGTGGATAGAATACAGACAGCTGTGTAATGTATACAGGATGGCACTGTGTATAGGAATGCAGACAGCTCTGTAATCTATAAGGATGGCACCGTGGATAGGAATACAGACAGCTGTGTAATCTATAAAGGATGGCACGTGTAGGAATACAGACAGTGTGTAATCTATACAGGATGGCACCGTGGATAGGAATACAGACAGCTGTGTAATCTATACAGGGTGGCACTGTGTATAGGATACAGCAGTCGACTGTGATCTATACAGGGTGGCCACTGTGGATAGGAATACAGAACAGCTGTGTAATGTTATACAGTGGCACTGTGTATGGAATACAGACAGCTGTGTAATCTATACAGGAATGGCACGGTATAGGAATACAGCAGCTGTTAATCTAACAGGATGGCACTGTGGTATAGGAATACAGACAAGCTGTGTAATCTATACAGGATGGCACTGTGGATAGGAATACAGATCAGCTGTGTAATTATATACAGGATGGCACTGTGGATAGGAATACAGACAGCTGTGTAATCATTTACAGATTGGCAACTGTGGTAGGATAACAGACAGCTGTGTAATCTATACAGGATGGCACTGTGTGTAGGAATACAGACAGCGTTGTAATCTATAAGGATGGCACTGTGTATAGGAATAACAGACAGCTGTGTGTAATGTATACAGGGTGGCAATGTGTATAGGAATACAGACAGCTGTGTAATCTATACAGGATGGCACTGTGTATAGGAATACAGACAGCTGTGTAATCTACAGGATGGCACTGTGGATAGAAACAGACAGCTATGTAATCTATACAGGATGGCACTGTGGATAGGAATACAGACAGCTGTGTAATCATACAGGATGGCACGTGGATAGGAATACAGACAGCTATGTAATCTAACAGGATGGCACTGTGGATAGGAATACAGACAGCTATGTAATCTATACAGGATGGCACTGTGTATAGGAATACAGACAGCTGTGTAATCTATACAGGATGGCACTGTGTATAGGAATACAGACAGCTGTGTAATCTATACAGGATGGCACTGTGGATAGGAATACAGACAGCTATGTAATCTATACAGGATGGCACTGTGGATAGGAATACAGACAGCTGTGTAATCTATACAGGATGGCACTGTGGATAGGAATACAGACAGCTGTGTAAGTATACAGGATGGCACTGTGTATAGGAATACAGACGCTGTGTAATCATACAGGATTGGCACTGTGGATAGGAATACAGGCAGCTGTGTAATCTATACAGGATGGCACTGTGTATAGGAATACAGACAGCTGTGTAATCTATACAGGATGGCACTGTGATAGGAAACAGACAGCTATGTAATCTATACAGGATGGCACTGTGTATAGGAATACGACAGCCGTTGTTAATCTGGACAGTTATT
The DNA here is from genome assembly GCA_019447015.1 of Hymenochirus boettgeri. Classification (NCBI taxonomy): domain Eukaryota; kingdom Metazoa; phylum Chordata; class Amphibia; order Anura; family Pipidae; genus Hymenochirus; species Hymenochirus boettgeri. The sequence continues at coordinate 8,740 of JAACNH010000040.1, read as the reverse complement.
GGCACTGTGTATAGGAATACAGACAGCTGTGTAATCTTTACAGGATGGCACTGTGTATAGGAATACAGACAGCTCTGTAATCTATACAGGATGGCACTGTGGATAGGAATACAGGGGACAGACGCTGTACATCATACAGGATGGCACTGTGGATAGGAATACAGACAGGTGTGTAATCTATACAGGGTGACGTGGATAGGAATACAGACCAGCTGTGTAAATCTATTACGGATGGCACTGTGGATAGGAATACAGACAGCTGTGTAATCTATACAGGATGCACTGTGGATAGGAATACAGACAGCTGTGTAATCTATACGGATGGCACTGTGTGATAGGAATACAGACAGCTGGTGTAATCTGGACAGGATGGCATGTGTATAGGAATACAGACAGCTGGTGTAATCTATACAGGATGGCACTGTGGATAGGAATACAGACAGCTATGTAATCTATCAGGATGCACTGTGGATAGGAATCAGACAGCTTGTAATCTATACAGGATGGCACTGTGGATAGAAACAGACAGCTGTGTAATCTATACAGGATGGCACGTGGAAGGAATACAGAGATTGTGTAATCTATACAGGATGGCACTGTGTATAAGAAACAGAGATCTGTGTAATCTATACGGATGGCAATGTGGATAGGAAATACAGACAGCCTGTGTAATTAAAGGGAGTGCACGGGAGATAGGAATACAGAGATCTGTGTAACTATGAGGATGGTATGTGTATAGGAATACAGACAGCTGGTATAGAATACAGACAGCGTGTATAGGAATACAGGATGGCATGTGTATAGGAATACAGACAGCTGTGAATCTATACAGGACGGCACGTGATAGGAATAACAGACAGCTGTGAATCTATACAGGAGGCACTGGTATAGGAATTACAGACAGCTGTGTAATCTATACAGGAGGCACTGTGGATAGGAATACAGACAGCTGTGTAATCTTACAGGATGCACGGTGTAGGAATAAAGACAGCTGTGTAATCTATAAGGTTGGCACTGTGGATAGGAATACAGACAGCTGGTAATCATACAGGTTGGCACGTGGAAGGATACAGACAGCTGGTAATCTATACAGGATGGCACTGTATAGGAATACAGACAGATGGGTAATCTATACAGGACGGCACGGATAGGAATACAGACAGCTGTGTATTTATACAGGAAGGCACTGGGATAGGAATACAGACATCTGTGTAATCTAAAGCCAGTAGGGGACAGTAGAGGCCAGGGTAGATAAAAGTGGGGGACAGTAGAGGCCATGGGTATGTAGAGTTGGGGAAGTAGAGGCCCAGTGGGTAGATAGAAGTGTGAACAGTGAGAGGCCCAGGAGGTAGTTGGGGACAGGTGAATCCCATGGGTAGGTAGTTGGAGCAATGAGGCCCATGGGTAGATAGAAGGTGGGGACAGTAGAGGCCCATGGGTAGTAGTTGGACAGTAGAGACCCATTAGATAGCAGATGGGACAAAAACATGGGAAAGATGGGACAGTAGAGCCACTGAGATTGAGAATGGGGAAGTAGAGGCCCATGGTAGAAGAAGTTGGGGGACGTAGAGGCCATGGGTAGCAGTTGGGGAAGTAGAGACCCAGGTAGATAGAAGATGGGACAGTAGAGACCATGGGTAGTAGTTGGGGACGTAGGACCATGGGTAGATAGAAGTTGGGGACAGTAGAGGCCCATGGGTAGATAGTGTGGACAGTAGAGGCCCATGGGTAGGTATTGGGGACAGTAGGAATAATATAGATATAAAGTTCCTTACTTGGGTGTTGAGGAAGAGGGACCACCCTGCCTCCTCTGTAGTGTACATTGTACTCTGTACCGATATCTCCTCACATGTGGGCCTACATTTGTAGCACTTACAATATCAGAAGGCATCCTGGGAAATGCGGGAGTTTTAGTTTCCTACATTTGGATGCCTGATAGTTGAAGACCCCTGCTATATATGTTAGTGGTATGGTAGGTTTAGTATGAACATTTTTGGTATGATTAATAAAACCGTTATTTAAACTTTTAGACTTTTTTAATCTACCCGTACAAATTTGAGGAATAAGAAACAGGGGCACTTCTAGGGTTTTTGCTGCCTGAGCCAAAATTTTGAATGCTGCCCCATAATAAAAGTGAATAAAAGAATACAGATACTTGGATAGATAAAAAGGAATATTCCTTAATAATTCTGCCAATGAGGTATATACCAATATATAATTATATGTGGTAGAATGTACTATTCAAGTATATATATGTAAATAATAATTCCACAGTGTTCAGCTCATACGTGTAAACTATAGTCCATAAAACATGTAACTGTGTTAATCTGACAACACAGTTGTTCCAATGATGTGAAAGTCTCTCCTGGAGATCACTTACCCTCCCTGCTGCCTATACAACTCCAGTATGGTGCAAAATTCCATCCCCCTCACCACTTATGTGATCTCCTCCACCGGTCCAGCTCTCCTCTCAATGTTGGCTCCATGTTTGATGACTGGTTCCCGATCTTACTCCACGTGGTGTGTATTGCAACGCCGGCGATTAGCACCCCAAAACAGCGTCTTAGACCTAAGTGGCTCGTCCCAGCTTGCAGAAAGGAGTTCTGGGTACATGGATAGATCCCTCCGCCATGATGACTCAGGGAATGAGGGATGCTGGTCCATTACAGCTACTACGACATAAGTTACAGTTATTATTAAAATACTTTAATCCTAGATAAGTATATAAATATATTAAAAATTTAGATAATACATTACATTATCATTAGGACTGCTATATAAATTACAGTATAATAATCATTTTAAAAATGGCATTAATTCATTTAATCCACCGGGATTACGTCTGCTATTCAAATATCAGTTTTCCTCCAACTAAAACTTTTGTTAAGGGCCCTCCCCTTATATATCTAACTATCTAATATTCCTAGTACTGTTACTTCACTACCTTTAAATGATACATTATGAAATAGATTAAAGTGTTTGTAAATTTGGGAAAACAATAACAGTAAATACTACTTTTTTGATTTCCCTCATATGCTCCTTATTCTTATATGTTAATTTCTTAGTTGTTTTCCCAATATACCCAAGTCCACAAGGTCAAATTATAAGATTAAACTACTATTTTTGGTCTTATAATTAAATGCTTATACAATATTACATCCCCACAGGTTTTTCAGGGCCTTTTATTGTTTATAAATTCACAATGGTACAATTTCTGCACCTATACATTCCTTTCTTCCTATATTATCTCTACCTCCTGGACGATACTTCCTGAGGACCAGACTGGAAGAATCTAGGTGAACTAAAGAATTTAATTTCAGATGGGAAGGAAAAAGGTTTTTTATCTAAAGAAGAGAAACCTTTATTGTTAATCAAACTCCTAAATATAACGTGTGTTTTCACACCATCCCTAAAATTCATAAGAACGAGTCCACTCCCCCAGGCCGTCCGATCATATCAGGGGTTAATAGTTTAAACAGCTAATTTATCCACTTACTTGCATTTCTTCTGAAACCTTTAATGAAACTAGTTCAGCTTATTCGAGAGACACTAAGGACATTCTTAATACCTTAACTAAAATTCAATGGAGTCAAAGTTATTTTGGTTACCCGGATGTTACATCCTATATATACAGTAATACCACACAAAGACAAGAGTGGATTTGGTTAAATATTTATGGAAAAACAGGGAGATTTGGATAAATATGATCATTTTTGGGACAATGTATGTTATTCGTGTTAAAAAAGAAATTTATTTTAAATTTGATGGAAAGTTTTTTAATCAAATTAATGGTACAGCCATGGGAACCCAGTTGACTCTAATATGCTAATCTATCTGAGGTGTAGTGGGAAGAAACTAATATATAGTAACAAATTATCAAACAGTATGGAGTACTATGCTAGATTTATAGACAATGTCATTATGATTAGGATGGTTCAAGAGAATAACTAGAAACAATGCATAGTGTAGAGAAATGAATCAAGCCTCAGAATATTTGACATTTCTAACTGTATTAGTAAAGAGAGTACATTTTTTGGATCTTGAAATATCAGTGTAGAGGGGGGTTTAAATACTAAGACCTTTTTTAAAGATGTTGATCTAATGCATACATACAGTTACAGTAGCTGTCACAAGAAAAGTGGTTGGAAAATTACTCCAATAGGACAGCTTCTAAGTGATGAAACAAAAATTATGGATTATGAAGAACAAAAGTAAAAATTGATTTAAAAAAATTCTCAGAAAAGGAGTATACTACTAATACTTAATAAAACCGTTATACATAGAGGCAGCGAGAAAAGTAGATAAAGGGAGAGACAGACACTTCTAGTTCCGAGAAACAAAAAAGAAAATCAGAAATTAAAGGAATGTTCAAAAATTATATGGATTATACATAGAGTGGGGAAAATGTTAAATCATTAAAAAGCACATTGGTATTACTGAGGAATGAAAGGATTTAGGAGAATTGTCACACAAAAAAACAAAAATCTTTTTAAAAAACAAAAAAATTTGCAAAGTATTTTAGCTCCAACAGCGTACCAGGGATAAAGTATAGCATAGTGTAGTACAGTATAGTACAGTATAGTACAGTATAGTATAGTATAATCAGTTGAGACAGTTTAGTACAGTTTAGATAGTACAGTTTAGTACAGTTTATAGTATAGTATAGTACAGTACTGTGATAGTATAGTGCAGTTAAGTATGTATAGTACAGTACATACTAATAAAGGCAAAGCCCTCAATCACTACCTCACTCATTCACTCACTCACCCACTCACTCATCACTAAGTCTCCAACTTGCCGTGGAGGCAGGCGGCTTAAATTTGGCAGGCTCATTCATTGCACCTTACTTACAAAAGTAAGAGGTTCGTTTCGAAAAGGCAAAGCCCTCACTCACTCACTCACTCACTCATCACTAATCCCACTAATTCTCCAACTTGCGTGGAGGCAGACGGCTTAAATTTGGCAGGTTCATTCATTGCACACTTACTTACACAAAGTTAAGCAGGTTTCGTTTCGAAAAAGCAAAGCCCGACTCACTCACTCACTCACTCACTCATCACTAACTCATCACTATATCTCCAACTGCCGTGGAGGAAGCGGTTTTAAATTGGCAGGGAATCATCATGCACCTTACTTACAAACGTTAAGCAGTTTCGTTTCAGAAAAGGCAAAGCCTCTCACTCATCACTCACTCATCACTAACTCATCACTAATTCTCCAACTTGCCGTGGAGGCAGACGGCTTAAATTTGGCAGGCTCATTAATGCACCTTACTTACAAAATTAAGAGGTTTCGTTTCGAAAAGGCAAAGCCCTCACTTACTCACATCACTACTCACTCACTCTAATTCTCCAAACTGGCCTCACTCATCACTAATTCTCCAACTGCCGTGGAGGCGACGGCTTAAATTTGCAGGCTCATTCATGCACATTACTTACAAAAGTTAAGCAGGTTTCGTTGAAAAGGCAAAGCCTCACTCACTCATCACTAATCTCCAACTTGCGGGGAGAGCAGACAGCTTAAATTGGTAGGCTGATTCATTGCACCTTACTTACAAAAGTAAGCAAGTTTCGTTTCGAAAAGGCAAAGCCCTCACTCACTCACTCACTCATCACTAATTCTCCAAACTTGCCGCCCTCACTCATCACTCACTCATCACTAATTCTACAACTTGCCCTACTCATCACTCATTCTCCAACTTGCCGTGGAGGCAGACGGCTTAAATTTGGCACCTTACTACAAAAGTTAAGAAGTTTCGTTTCGAAAAGGCAAAGCCCTAACATCTCTCACTCACTCACTCACACTCATCACTAACTATCATTAATTCTCCAACTTGCGGGAGGCAGACGCTCGCTTAATTGGCAGGCCGTTCTTGCACCTTACTTACAAAAGTTAAGCAGGTTTTTTTTCTAAATGGCAAAGCCCTCACTCACTCACTCACTCACTCATCACTAATTCTCCAACTTGCCGACTATCCACTAATTCTCCACACTTGCCGTGGAGGCAGAGGCTTAAATTTGGCAGGCTCATTCATTGCACCTTACTTACAAAAGTTAAGCAGGTTTCATTTCGAAAAGGCAAAGCCCTCACTACTCACTTCACTCACTCACTACTATTCTCAACTGGCCTCACTCATCACTAATTCTCAAACATTGCCGTGGAGGCAGACGGTTAAATTTGCCAGGCTATTCATTGCACCTTACTTACAAAAAGGTAAGCAGGTTTCGGTTCGAAAAGGCAAAGCCCTCACTCACTCATCACTAATTCTCCAACTTGCCGTGGAGGCAGACGCTTAAATTGGCAGGCTGATTCATGCACACTTATACAAAAGGTAAGCAAGTTTGTTCGAAAGGCAAAGCCCTCAATCAGTCTTCACTAATTCCCAACTGCCGCCCTCACTCTCACTCACTCACTCATCACTAATTCTCCAACTTGCCTCACTCATCACTCATTTCCAACTTGCCGTGGAGGGCAGACGGCTTAAATTTGGCAGGCTTATTTCATTGCACCGTACTTACAAAAAGTTAAGCAGGTTTGTTCGAAAAGGCAAAGCCCTAATCACTCACTCACTCATCCCACTAACTCATTATCATTCTCCAACTTGCCGTGGAGGAGAGGCTTAAATTTGGCAGGCTCATTCATTGCACCTTACTTACAAAAGTTAAGTAGGTTTCGTTTCGAAAAGCAAAGCCCTCAATCCACTCACTACTAATTCTGCAACTGGCCACACTCATCACTAACCTTTACAGTAAAAGATTAACAAAAATATTTTTTTAGGTGGGTTGAATGGGGGGGGGGAATAGAATTGAACGCTGGGACCGATTTTTACCAAAAATTCAGGGTGTGTGCGGGGACTGGCTGAGGTGTAAGGAGAAGTGTTTGGGGGTGGACAGAGAGGAATGTGGGGGATTAGAGGGCGGGCGGGGGGAGGGGTGGTGGGGTTTTTTTTCACCAAAATTTATAGTTGAATAAAAAATATAATATTAAATTAAAGTAATGAGTGTTTGCATTATCGTAAAGCTTATTGAATTGTCTTTCTTTAATATATCAAGTGCCGAGTGATCAGCATCTTGATACATTATTGCTTTTTTACTAAAACGTTATTTCTATAATACATCTCGCGTGTGAAGCGCGGGTGTTATTGCTAGTGTACAATATAGGACCGTATAGTTATAGCTACAGTTTAGATACTACAGTATAGTATAGTACAGTATAGTATAGTATAGTACAGTACAGTATAGTATTGTACAGTATAGTATAATATAGTACAGTATAGTATAGTACAGTATAGTATAGTACACTATAGTATAGTATAGTACACTATAGTATAGTACAGTATAGTATAGTATAGTATAGTATAGTACAGTATAGTACAGTATAGTATAGTATAGTATAGTACAGTATAGTACAGTATAGTACAGTATAGTATAGTGCAGTGCAGTATAGTATAGTACAGTATAGGATAGTACAGTACAGTATAGTATAGTATAGTACAGTATAGTATAGTACAGTACAGTACAGTATAGTACAGTATAGTACAGTACAGTATAGTACAGTATAGTATAGTATATAGTACAGTATAGTATAGTACAGTATAGTACAGTATAGTACAGTATAGTATAGTGCAGTGCAGTATAGTATAGTACAGTATAGGATAGTACAGTACAGTATAGTATAGTATAGTACAGTATAGTATAGTATAGTACAGTACAGTATAGTATAGTATAGTATAGTACAGTACAGTATAGTACAGTACAGTATAGTATATAGTACAGTATAGTATAGTATAGTACAGTACAGTATAGTACAGTACAGTATAGTATAGTATAGTACAGTACAGTATAGTATAGTATAGTACAGTACAGTATAGTATAGTACAGTATAGTACAGTATAGGATAGTACAGTACAGTATAGTATAGTACAGTACAGTATAGTATATAATACAGTATAGTATAGTATAGTACAGTACAGTATAGTACAGTACAGTATAGTATATAGTACAGTATAGTATAGTATAGTACAGTACAGTATAGTATAGTATAGTACAGTACAGTATAGTACAGTATAGTACAGTATAGTATAGTGCAGTGCAGTATAGTATAGTACAGTATAGTATAGTATAGTACAGTACAGTATAGTATAGTATAGTACAGTATAGTACAGTACAATATAGTATAGTACAGTATAGTATAGTACAGTATAGTATAGTATAGTACAGTATAGTATAGTACAGTATAGTACAGTATAGTATAGTATAGTACAGTACAGTATAGTACAGTACAGTATAGGATAGTACAGTACAGTATAGTATAGTATAGTACAGTATATTATAGTACAGTATAGTACAGTATAGTATAGTATAGTATAGTACAGTATAGTACAGTATAGTATAGTGCAGTGCAGTATAGTATAGTACAGTATAGTATAGTATAGTACAGTATAGTATAGTATAGTATAGTACAGTACAGTATAGTACAGTACAGTATAGTATAGTATAGTACAGTACAGTATAGTATAGTACAGTATAGTATAGTATAGTACAGTATAGTATAGTATAGTATAGTATAGTACAGTATAGTATAGTATAGTACAGTATAGTATAGTGCAGTGCAGTGCAGTATAGTATAGTACAGTATAGTATAGTATAGTATAGTACAGTATAGTATAGTATAGTACAGTATAGTATAGTATAGTATAATACAGTATAGTACAGTATAGTATAGTATAATACAGTATAGT